>APFE030944291.1:43096-112116 GCA_000404065.3 Pinus taeda
TAGAAGCTTTGTCATACCATTAGAGCTGATTATCTTTCCCGGTTCCCTGCAATACCTCTTAATACAACTTCCTTTCCTTCCATAGAAAATTTCATGAAAAGTTCTTGAAAATTAAAAGCTATTGTACCCAAGGATTGTAGCCATTGGACTCCTTATACAACATCAACACCTCCCATTGGAATGGAAAGCATTGGGCTAGTCAATACATATTCTCCCATGGATAGCTTGATATTATGGCACTTTCCAAAGCAATTTATTTGTTCCTCCATTTGCAACCATCACTTGACACTCTGGTGCTGGATATAAGAAGCAATTCAATTCTTTTGCTACCTTACAATGAATAAAATTGTGGTTACTTCCTGAATCAATCAACACTATTACCTTTTTCTTCTTGATTTGTCCTTCTATCTTGATGGTTTGAGGAGTGGTAATTCCCGCCAATGCATTACAAGATATGGTTGGATCATTTGTTCTTTATCTAGGCTTTGTTCTTGGAGTATATCCTCTTCTTTTGAGCTTTCTTGCTCCTTTTCTTCTTCCTCTTCACAATCTATGTAGAATAATTTCTTCTCAGCACACTTATGACCTTTAGTGCATTTGCTATTACAACTGTAACAAAGCCCTTTTGCTATTTTTCTTCCAATTATTGTGGTGTCAACCTTATAGGTTGTGGAAGACTAGGGGCAACAACACTTCCATCTTTATAGTTGTGAGTGGTATGCTTCCTGGTTGCCATAATTTTGCTTTCCATTTTTCTTGCTAACCTGAATGCCTTCTCTAATGAATCAGGTTACCAAAGGCGAACATCATGTTGGATATTATCCTTTAAAGTCCTTATGAACACATCAATCCTATGCTCCTCTGGAATATTTGTTACCCTTATGTTCAATTTTTGGAACTCCTCAATGTGCTCCATTATTGAACCCTTTTGTTTGAGACTTATCAATTGGTTAAAAAAAGTGTTGCTTTTTGTATCCTCATAATGTGCTGTCAATTCTTCCGTAAAAATTGCCCAAGTAATAATTTGTTTACGAGAGCAAAGCCATTGATACCATACAAATTGATTTGGTTCCAAATATAAAGTTGCAATACGTACCTTTTGTGTGTTTTGCACATTATTGAGATCAAAAAATTGCTCCATCTGTAATATCCATGTGGTGGAATCCTTGCCATCAAACTTCCTCATATCGATTTTTGGAATATGGTGAGTCTTCGATCCAACATTAGAGTCTATGAAATCATGATTAACATTTTTTTTGTTCTCATCATGAGTTTCCTTTACTACCCTTTCACCATTAGTAAGTATTTCTTGTAGAAAATTTGTCAAATTTGTCTTCAAATCTGCCATGCCTGTCTTCAAATCTGTCTTCAAATCTATCCTCAAATCGTCCATCTTAGCTTCCACGTCAATCATCTTAGCTTCTACATCTTTCTTTAAACAATCCATCTTAGATTCTGTTACTTTTTGTGCAAGTGACATTTGTTGCACTTGGTCCCGTAATTTTGATATATCATGTTGCATTTATTCCTCTTCTTCAAAGTCATGCTAGAGCTTTCAGGTTGCTTACTAGGTGTTTGCATTTTCTTTCCTCGGGGCATCAGTTACCGATAATAATGCTCTACTATGCCCTTTGAATTTATTCAAAATAATTTTTCAAGCCAAGCTTGAGCAAAAATTTGAAAAAATCTACACACCTTTTTTCACTTTGTAGAAGCTCGATATTGCCTCTGATGTATCTCTGTAATTTCGGATCATCCAGTTCTGAAATTGCAACCTGCAGTAGCCCTCTGTGTCCTCTTTCCAATGCCACCAATCTAATCGATTTTAGATTCTCCGAGGCAGAGTTATGCACAATCTCCCAAGATGACCTAATTATAGACCTTTTCAGAAGAGTGAACTTGTAGGAAGTGCCACATGTCACTGTTTCGACCTTAGGATCTGGAAAATATACACAGGAAACTATACTCCGTCCTCTTTCTGTAACTTCTTACGAAATTTCAATTTGATACTCAAAACAAAAGTTATGACTATTTTCCCCAGGTCACCTGTTTGGAATGTAATTCGGGAGTCTGCAAAAATGCCAACTTCCTCATATCATATCTCCGCAAATATAGCGCGAAAAGCTCTGAAATTTGGACCTGCAATTCAAAACGATTTCAGCCCAAATGGGTTTTTCTTTTAGCGTCTGAAACGTCGCAGAAAAAAAAAGTTATAGCGCAAATGCCACGATGACCTGTTTGGAGTAGCGAAACCCTAGAATCCAAAGCTCTGGTACCAAATGTTAGGAAACCAGCTCACAAAAAGATAGAAAAGATAGATCAACGCCTTAGAATTCAGCCTCTTCGAGGGGGCAACCTCCTTTACATTACACAAATGAATGATTCTTTGATGATTCAAATGACAAAACCTCCATTCTATATATAGGAGTCTAAGGAGTCACAATATAACCCAGGCCGACCTAACAATAATAATATAAAGCCACAAAAATAACAATAGAGGGATTCAATGGGGCACAGTAATAACAATATGGGAAATAGTGGCACAACAATATTAATAAGAGATACAACTACAATAGTAATGGGGTAATCACTAGTATTATAGGGACCTAACAATGGGTCTGTTGTTTTGTGCAACCTACAATCACCTGTCCTCCTCCATGCAAAAGATGTGCCTTCACTCTTGGGTAGGAGCCCTTGTACGAATTGCTGCAAAGATTACATCGCCATTCCCATGAGCCACCACCTCCACATTTTTTAAGCTTCTGAACATGCCTCCAAAGAGGATAATATTCAGCCCTTGGGTTGGCCCTGGGGCTTGAACCTGCAGCTGCACTTTAGTTGGAAGCCATTGCTGCAAAAAAAAAAAAAAATCTGTAAAGAAAAAACGTTTTTCATATTTTTGGCAGCATAAACCCTTGAAAATTTGAAGAAATAGTAGGAAAAAAACTAAGAAAATGAATGTTGCTTACCCAAATTAATTTTCTGTAGCGGAAACTATCCCAAAATGCCAGAAAAGACGAGAAATATGGTTGTAGTTGAGCCAAAAGCCAAGAATGTCGTAGCCGGAAACTCTGCACTTCAAATCTGTTGTTGAAATCTCTCTCTTGTTGTTAAAATCTCTTTCTCTTGCTGATGAAATGTCCTTTGCTCACTGTTGAAAATGCTCTAGTTGAAACGATTGCTCTCTTCCTCTCTTCTCCTTTGCTAAATCGTCAGTGTCCAAGAGAAACGACTTGCTCAATTGTGTGATGAGAGAATGAGGCGAGGGACACTTTTATAACTTGAAAGAGGCATCTAGAAGCAGCTAGAAGATACTTTAACTGCCCAATAAAAAATTATAAGAGAAAAAATTAAAAAAATAAATAAATAAAAAATCAAGTTACAAGTGGAAACTCTGCCATAAGGCTTGGAAACTCGTTTTCCGGCCATACTGGCCACGTTTCCTCAGCGAGAAACAGGCCAGTACGGCCGGAAACGAGTTTCCAGGCCGTACGATACGAGTTTCCTCATTTCCGTTTCGTTTTCGGTCGAAAACAAACCCATGTCCAACGTTTCCTGCAACTTAGGTTGAGCCATTATCCCAGGACAGAAGCCCAAGTAAGTTTGGATAATTAATGAAAAATTGTGATTGGGTAGGATTTGTTATGTCATTGTGATTGAGATTAGTATATTTACTTCCGCTAAAAAAATTTATATTAACAACCTAGTTGCGTATTTAATCAGTAGACCTATTAACTCTGCTAGGAATCAGGATTCGGGTACTAGGTTTACAAGAAATTTAACATGGTATAAGAGCAAAAACTATGAAGAAAGTTGGTCTCAGAATGACAAAAGCCAGGGTTTGTACAGGATTGTTGGACTACGTTTGGCCACGATCAAGCAAAGATGGAAAAAATTTTAGGGTTGAACAAATTGGCCAACACTAAGTTTTAAATTCTTTTTTGCAGCTAAACAAGCACAGAGTGGCATTAATTTTTTTCAAAAGAAAAAAGGTCAACAATGTGGGGACAAGGTGGCCAACAGGCCTAATGGCCCACGAAACGCCATAGCAATTGGCAGCCTGCAGAGGAAACAAGCGCAAATGGGTAAGCCAATGAGGGTCGACATCCCCCAAACAATTGTGCACGTGCAAGCGGGCAGCCATCAACTTGATCCCGACCAGCGACAAGTTGAGGCAATGATGCAAGGATCTTGTCGGCATAGTATTCAAAACCAGAACCTGTGACCGGACCGGTCCACCTAATAAACCGGGTTTCAAACCAAAACTGATCAAATCGGGACTGGTTAGATCTCAACGAACCGATTTACAAAAAAAAAAACATGAAATAATTAATTTTTAATGAAAAGCAAATTTTTTTAAGATTTAAAACCATGATTGCAAACCCGTCGACACAAAATATGCAAAGTTTGCTCATATATATAGTATATACCATGTAAAGGTGAATATATCAAAATGGCACCAAGTGCAATACATATCAGCGACAAAATATATAATCAATGAGACTCTAAATGACCTCTAGAGTCCAAAAACAAAGCCTACAAGCTATGGGAACATTGGCCTACTACAAGTCTACATATATGATATTAGTGATCAACATTATCACATGAAACTTCTCATCATGATCATCATCAAACTCAGTTGATTGAGTCTCGACTCCCAAAATTTGCAACTGCTTGAGTCACAAACTTCTCTGTTGGTTCAGTGACTTGAGTCTCAAACTTCTAAAGGTATTCTGCCCTAATATGCCCCATTACTTCATTTGGTGCTCTATATGGCTTTACATGGCCTCCTATCCTAGCCAAGTGTTGCTTGAACCTGTTAATACCCCCTCCTTCAATAGATTTTTAGCAATATTTTCTGATCATTTTGGCATCAATCATATCACAATGAGCCCATGTAGTATCCTTGGCTTTCGGAGGCATGGTAGCTACTACTTAGCTCAAACTTTTTGTTGTTCCACTACTCCAGCAAAAAATCAACACTCTCCAAGCTCACAAAAACTCCAAATGAAATGTGTGAGGCAAATGAGAGGGGAGACCTCCTTTTATTGGCTTGGAGGGGTTGTGGCTTGGAGGGGTTGTTTTTGGAGGGGAACAACCCTTATTTTCTCTCCAAACCACCTCACAAGCCTCCAAGAATGTGTCTGGTGGGTCCACGGCCAGCCTGGAAATGAACCGATCGGTTTATGACGAAACTAGCCGATTTATGGGAAAATCAGTTAGTTATGTCATAAATTGGACAGTTTATGCCCAGTTTGTCTAAAATACAATGAGGGAGAATGGTTGACTGGGTTTTTTGATTGGTTTGATTGGTTTGGCCAATGAACCGACCAATTTGATCGGTTTTCGGTTCATACCAGTGAATTTTTAATACTATGCTTGTCGGGCAATAGTATGAAATAGTGCTTAAGCAAGGAGTGAATGGCGGCTTGAGGTAGCAAATCGAGGTGAATTCGGATGGCAACAGGGTCGATAATATTTGGTGGCAACATGCATTGGCATAGGAGGAGCCAAGCGCAACCTATGACAGGACTAAGTATTGAAAATTTGAGGGGTAGTCAGACTAGGTGATTTCTCTTACTTTGGTAATTGTTTGTGACATATTTTTACTTAACTAGATTAGCTTCTTCTTCAACTTGATTATTAATGTGTTTTCTATCATTAGACAACTACCAAACAATGAAGAACAATAACACAAGATATAGGCTATCAGCCAGGGCCAAAACCTCTCCTCTTGAGAGGAAAACCCACAAGAACTTTTCACTTCTTATAGAACTTCAAATGACGAATTGCAAGATCTATGACCCTTGACCAAGACCCCTCCAAAACCAAGTCAAAACTCCTTAAAGAGCTTACTTCTCACGAAGTCAAACTTGCCTTATGACAATAGCAACTTATCCCTTGACCAAGATTTCGGCCCTACAACTTTTGATTGCAATTTTCGGCCTACAATTTTCAGCCCTTGTTGCAGAAAACCTAGGTGGCACATGTAAGGGAATTATGGTGATTTTAGCCTCTTGTCTTCTTCGCTAGGGCAACCTTCTCTTCCTTGATTTCTCGGCTTGCAATTTCGGCTTCTTTTGCAACTCGTCCTTACTACAATAAGGTGATGCCCTAGATCTCGCACGTGTGAAGAAATGTAGCCTAAAACAAATCAAACTTTTGGTTTTCTCCTGCTTGTTTCTCCTTTTCCTCGCTCTTCTTTAGGTCTTCTTATCTTGTTTTTTGAACTTCTTGCGTGCTTCATGGATATCCTTTGAATGAGGTCGAGTGCTTCTATTTATAGGCTTCGTAGAGTGCCCTAATAGGCCAATTTGCTCCACATGGTAGGCTGACTTGTCATTCTCTTGAAGGCTGACTTGTTGTAGCACTATGACAAGGTCTTGGAGGGTCTTTGACTCTAATTTTACTTAAATAAATTCTACTTTACAGTATGTAACTTGCCAAAAAGGGTCTTCCATACATGACAATGACTCTTCTGACTTGTTGACTCAAAGTCAAGCCTTATAAGCACTCAATGGGTGCTTGACCTATAAAGCAAATAACCTTGAGCATGAAACCTATGCCTCAAGAATGACAATAATAATTTTTATTTTTCTCTTTACATCAAATATATAAAATCATGATTAATTATTACATATACCATTATGAAGACCAAACCTAATTACATATTTCAACACTCCCTCTTAACTAGGGAGGGTATTCATAATCCATACAAGGTGCTTGGACATTCTCAAACTTGAAGAATTCTCATAAGAAGAGTCGGATTGGTAAACCATCTCATAAGCTATCTTATCAACTTATACTAGAGCATTGTCACATACCTCCTTTAATAGATTAAGTTCACATACCTCTTTTCTCCTTTTGTTCATCTAGACTTCCTTTGGTAGCTTCCTTTCCTTGTTTGAAATTATTTCAATCATCTTGACATGTTGCACTGCTTTGTCACCATACCATCATCCTTCTAATCAATGGATTCCACACAAGCTAGAATGTTGACTATGAGCGAGACATTTGCTTCTTCCAAGTAGAAGTGAACCTTCTAATGAAGATCCAATGAAGGATCTTGATTATCCTCATCCTGCAAATGCTCCTTCCTAATGATGATGATGTATGATTATTTCTTTCTATCTTTTACCATGCTAGATGACTTTCTTCCAACCATATATGCTACTACTTCGATTGCCTTTGCATGCTTTTAATGAGAATACCATGAGCTACTTTCCTTCTATCATAATGACTGCTACAACCATGTAGACTACTTTAGCTATCCTTTCAAACTTCTATAATGATGTCATGAGTTCTTGCTTCAATCATATGCTTCTAATATGATGCCATCTTCTAATATGATGCATCTTGTATTACTTACAATGCTTGTCATCCTAACTACAATCTTTAACCATAGTAGAGGTCTTTTCACCTCCTACTTCTCCTTGTTATGTACCTGAAGATAAAATGTGTGAGAAGTCATAATAGTGAAGATTTATCCCTTCTTCCTTCCTAACTTTCTTCTCATCAAGTTCTTCTACTACTTCAGTGATATGGGCTTCATTCCTTTCTTTCCTTTTCTTGTTGCCCTTCCTGAGTTTAGGACAATCTCTCTTGAAATGCCCATATTCCTGACATCCATAGCATTGGATCTTTGACATATCGATCTTCTTTTTCTGAGGACCAAACATTCCAAACTTTCCTTTTCTTTTGGCCATAGCAGCAAATGCTTGAACTTGTTCATTTGACCCAGCGTCGCTCTTTGCTTTCCACCTAGTTTCTTCAATCTTGCATAGTGACCAGAGTTGACTGGGTGGGGTGGCTTCCTTCTTTCCATAGATACTTGATACAAAGTTGCCCCATTCATCAGGTAGTGCATTGAGCACAACGGTGGTCATTTCTTTATCGGACATTATTTCCTCCAACTCTTGTAGTTGATCTCTTACTTATGACACCCTCATAAGGTACGAGGTTATCCCTTCTTCTTTTGATACCTTCATCTTGTATACCTCAGTTCTCAAAGATATAACTTCTCCTGCAATGCTTACAGAAAATAGTTCTACCAACTTTTCATAGATTTCCTTCAATGTTTCCATCATAGCTACATAGGGGATGAGTGAATCCTTGATTGATTCTATAAGGATTCTTTGAGCCCTTATTTCTCCTTTCATATATTTCGATACTGCTTGAGCTTGCTCTTGAGATGGTTTGGAGACTTTACCCTTGACATATTTAATAACTTCACTCTCTATGAGGATCAAGTCTGTCCTCTTTTTCCATGCAAGGAAGTTTGATGACCCAACCAATTTGTTGCTCTCCTTGCAAGATGAAGTCATTTTGACAATAGATACAAACATAGATATAAAGATACTTATTTGTCAATTGAAGATGCTCCTAGATGATGATATCTTCAACTTGATGCCTTCATGATGATGTTCAAAATAGAAGATGCCTTCTTGAATATGATTGCTTCTTTGATGACGTCTTCTTCAAAGATGGCAGCACTTCTATCTTAGATGATATGCTTTGAGATGTGATCTTTTCATTAAGGAGAGGGATATCACCTTGATGATGATGATGGCAATGCTTCTTCCTTCTTCCATTGGATGTAGAAACTTCAAGATGCTTCAATGTGTAGTCCTTCTTTCTTTGAGTGGAGGTAGAGTCCTTGAGGTCTTCTTCTCCTTGTGATTATGGTTGTAAGATGTATGAGCTTCTCAAGAATGCTTCAAGTGTAGAAGCTAGGGTTTTTGAGGTCTTCTTTGATACTCCTTAGTTCCTTCCTTCAAGATGATGAGTGGGTTAGTCCTTGATGATTTCCTTGTGCCTGACCCTTATGTATCCTTCTTCAATAATGATCTTCAAGCTACCTTTTCTTCTTGTCATAGTCACCTTAGCTCTGATACCATGTTGAGAAATCAAGGGGCAGCTAGACTGGGTGATTTCTCTTACTTTGATAATTGTTTGTGATATATTTTTACTTAACTAGATTAGCTTTTTCTTCAACTTGATTATTAATGTGTTTTCTATCATCAAACAACTACCAAACAGTGAAGAACAATAACACAAGAGGACACAAGATAGGCTATCAGCTAGGGCCAAAACCTCTCCTCTTGAGAGGAAAACCCACAAGAACTCTTCTCTTCTTATAGAACTTCAAATGACGAATTCCAAGACCTATGACCCTTGACCAAGACCCCTCCAAGACCAAGTCAAAACTCCTCCTTAAAGAACTTCTCACGAAGTCAACACAAGTCAAACTTGCCTTATGACAATAGCAACTTCTCCCTTGACCAAGATTTCAGGCCTACAACTTTTGACTGCAATTTTCAGCCCTTGTTGTAGAAACCCTAGGTGGCAACGGTGAGGGAATTATGGTGGTTTTAGCTTCTTTTCTTCTTTGCTAGGGCAGCCTTCTCTTCCTTGATTACTCAGCTTGCAAACTTGACTTCTTGTCACACAAATTTCAACTTCTTTTGCAACTCGTCCTTATTGCAGTAAGGTGATGCCCTAGATCTCGCACGTGTGAAGAGATGTAGCCGAAAACAGATCCAACTTTCAGTTTTCTCCTGCTTGTTTCTCCCTCTTTTCCTCACTCTTCTTTAGGTCTTCTTATCATTTTTTTCAAACTTCTTATGTGCCTCATGGATGTCCTTTGAATGAGGCTGAGTGCTTCTATTTATAGGCTTCTTAGAGTGCCCTAATAGGCTAACTTGTCATTCAATTGAAGGCCAACTTGTTTTAGCACTATGACAAGGTCTTGGAGGGTCTTTGACTCTAATTTTACTTAAATAAATATTTCTTTACAATACATCACATGCCCAAAAGGGTCTTCCATACATGGCAATGACTCTTATAACATGTTGACTCAAAGACAAGCCTTATAAGCACTCAATGGGTGTGTGACCTATAAATCAAATGACCTTGAGCATGAAACCCATGCCTCAAGAATGACAATAATAATTTTTATTTTTCTCTTTACATCAAATACATAAAATCATGATTACATATGTCATTATGAAGACTGAACCTAGTTACATATTTCAACATCGTGAAGCCACAACTACGCAGGGTCGAATCAGTGTTGGGGTTGACAACAAGCGCAAGTCATGATAGAGTGTGGTTGTTTGGACGTTGAGCAGAGAAAACAACTAGTTGTAGCAGCCCAGTAGTGCATAGGCAAACAGTCGGAGGGCAACAGGATAGTTTGCATGCATATGCGAATGGCAGAAACTATCGACAAAAAGCTCGGCGGTGTTGTAACCAACAGCTTGTAGAGGTTAGCCACCAGCAGACAGGGCGCAACAATGAGCCGAAATTAACAAGCTAGTTGTCAACAAGGAATAGATGTCGCTCAGCAGCAAGTCGATGCTTAACAAAACACATGACCCCATAGTAGAGGCAGCGCCAGTGCAAGGACAAATTCAGAGCATAAAAAAGGGTGGTCAAGAGCAAACTTTAAAAAAAAAAATACAAGGTCACTGACACATAGGGATAGAACACTAATAACAAGTCCAAAGAGAGTGGGACCGTGTCGCTGCATCTTATGTTAGAAGTGTTAATCTCGGCATGCAGAGCTTTGCCCCTCCACTGGTCTCTCAAATAATTGGTATGTTTGGCACAGAAACCAACAAAGGCTATTTTGGGGAACTTGAGCAAGTTGTGAATGTCGTTGCAGACGAAAGACAGATTGGGTGCATGGGTACAGTGGCACACAGGTCATGTGGGGTTGGGGTGTTGCATGAGGAAAGAACAAGGCCAATGAGTGTTTGACTGCAGAGACGGTATGGAGGATCATTTTGCGTGCAAGGTGCCATGTTAGACATTATCAAGTAGTTGCAAGGTGTCATGTTAGACATGATCAAGTAGTTGCAGGATGCAATAGCCAACAAGGAGTCACTGGACAAGGGATTTGTCGCGAAAAGCTGTGAGGAGAAGTGCCAACAAGGTTCGGCTAGCCAAGAATGGTATGAAGGACAATACCAGCAAAGCTTGCGAGAAGGATGAGCGGAGGTCAACCCTCAGAGGGAGAGAGGGAGACTATACCAATCGAGGGTTTGGAAACATATTTCAGTAGGTGTCTCAAAGGACTGAGACAGACTCACAAGGAAGATCTTTCCAGATCTATACACCAGTAGCTTTCTTGTGGGTGCTAGAAGGACTTAGCACAAGGGTCACAACAAGAAGCAAAGTAGTCATGCTAGAAGGACTTAGCACAAGAGCAATGGCAAGAAGCATTACAATGACAGAGAACAAGGAGAGAGAGGCTCCAAAGGTTGGGTAGCTTAGAGGGAGTCAGCCTTCAAGTACAGGTAGGTTGGAGCGGTCAGCAAATTCCTCCAAAATTCTGTCAAGAAGGTCTCTTGGTATGGAATAACTTCACATGATGTTCAGGAGCAAGATGCTTCTAGGAACACCACCAACGGGAATTGGACTTCAGGATCTTTCTAGACCAGGTGGTAGAGAAGGCTCTAGTTAGGGAGTAAAGGCACATATAGGTCCAAGTTCAAAGATAGTTCAAGGGGGAAAAGGTACCTCCCACACCAAGAGGGAGTGTTGATGTTTGCATCTCGGGCAAGTACTTTTGCACACGCCTAAGTACTTTTGTCTAGGTAGCACAAGTTGCTTTGTAGCTTTGGAAAAGCACATAAGTAATACGTTGGCACATTGAGCTAAAGTAAACTTAGGAAAAGTAAAGTAAATTACTTTAGTGAAAAAAAATTTCTCAACTATTGATCTCAAGTGAGGCAAAATTTAATCTTGGTCATCAATTACTTTGGAGATTAGGATTAGGGAATTAGCACAATGTAAAGTTATAAAAGCAAGGCTAGGGAGATGGGAAAGGAGGAGGAGTGTGATACTCCAGAGTGCCAAGTCCAAGGAAGTACGGAAGGGAGCCTGGAGATCTAAATCTACTAAGGATATCAAGCACCGATCTAGGGCAGATATGTTAGATCAGATCCAAGGCATTTGTATTTTCTCAGTTGGACCATTAGCTCAAGACAAGAGCCCAAGTAAGTTTGGATTATTAATGAAAAATTGTGATTGGGCAGGATTTGTTGTCATTGTGATTGAGATCAGCATATTTGCTTCCACTGAATATTAATGTGTTAACAAACCTAGCTATGTATTTAATCGATAGATCTACTAACTCTTCTAGGAATTAAGTGTTAAGTGCTAAGTTTGCAGGAAATCTAACATTTCCATCAATCATCATTTTGCATCTTCCTCTTTGTATTTGTTTACCTAGAGAGATTTGCTAGGGTTCATGAATTCATGAGGAAAGCCTATGAAAAGTTATGGAAAGAAAAGATGACCTCTTGGTTTGGAGTTCTCTCCTGACTAGAGTTTCCTCTTTTGGAGAAATTGGAAATGACGATCAAGCATATTCGTCCACTCATTTGTATTAACTCTCGTGATGAGATGTGATTAAGAGGAGAGAGTTCACACTTTTCTCTTCCTCTCTCTTAAGTCTTCACTTGTACTTGTATTCTCTCTCTCTTCAGGAACTAGAGTTTCTTGGTCTTTCTGAACTTTCTTGGAGCATCTTGCAGTTCTAGAGTTACGGTTTTTCCCTTCAATATTGGCAATTAAAATTTTGAGTGAAAACCCTAAAGTGAACTTGTGAAGAAAAGAAGACGACTTCTTGCCTTGGAAGTTGTATTGGAGAGATTTGTAGATTTTAACCCTATACAAAAATTACCTACAAGCAAATTCTTAAAATACAGAAAATATACAATGGCGAGAAACAAAAACAAATACACAGAGATTTTCCCCTTGATCCCAAAATCGGGACTACCATATTGATTTTTCATTATATTTCTTTCAATGTTACAATACATATATATACATGCCGAAGCATTCATAAACCTCAATCCATTAACCCTGGATTAGAACATAATTGTAGTTCCCTTGACCGGATCTACAAAAAAACATGGGCAGAAAACCATCATGCCCAAAACCATGTGTGAAACCAATGCACAAAACCATAGGTAGGTCCGCCCACCTAATATAGGGCTAGTCGTGGAAAGAAAAAAACACACAACCAACATTCTCCTACTTGTTGTTTTCTTTCCGCAGGGGGCCACAAGAGAGCTTAGTCATTGGCCTAGCTCTACAATGTTCATTGTTTCTCTACAACAAGAAAACTTCTCAATGCTCACAGACTTCATCAATGCATCTGCAGCATTCTTCAAAGTGTTCACTTTTACTAGCAACACCTTTTTGTCCTCAACCATATCCCTTACAAAGTGATATTGAACATCAATGTGCTTTGTCTTTGAATAATAAGCATCTTTGCCAAGAAAATTGCACTTTGGTTGTCACAGTTTATCGTCATATCTCGTTGTACCAACCCCATACTTGAACACAATATCTGCAACCAAACTGCTTCATTGCTTGCATGAGTGACTGCCATGTATTTTGCCTCTGTAGTTGAAAGTGCCACTATAGATTGTCTCTTGTTCATCCAACTGATTGCACCTCCAAACAAGTTAAATACATACCCACTTGTAGATCTTCTCGAATCCAAATCTCCAACCCAATCTACATCAACAAAGCCATGGATGTCCAAAACTCTATCAATCCTGGTCTTCCTTGATAGCACAAACCATAATCACTAGTGCCACGCAAAAACCTGAAAACCCGCTTCACTGTTGTCCAATGCTCCTTCCCTGGTTTTGACATAAACCTGCTAAATACTCCCACTTCATGTGCAATGTCTGGTCTAGTACAGACCATTGCATACATCAAGCTACCAAGTGCACTTGCATATGGAACACGGGACATGTCCTCTTCCTCTTCTTATGTCTTGGGACACTGTTCAGCAGATAAATTTACACCTACAGGAATGTGAACCTTCACCAATTTACTATCCTGCATATTAAACCTGTACAGTATTGTCTCGACATACTTCCTCTAGTTTAACCAGAGCTTCCTCTTTGCTCGATCTCATTTAATCTCCATGCCCAAAATATAGTTTGCAGCACCACGATCTTTCATGTTGAATTTGGAGGACAATTGGGTCTTCAAATCCCGGATAATTTCTTTGTTATTTCCAATCAACAACATATCATCCACATACAAGACCAAATAAATAACACGGTCAGCAATTAATTTAAAATACACACACTGATCTGTTTTACTTTTGGTGAAGCCAAGTCCCCGTATATACGTATCAAATTTCTGATACCACGTCCTTGGTAACTATTTTAACCCATACAGAGACTTTTTTAACCTGCATACCAATTATTTCTTACCCTTCACTGCAAAGCCTTTAGGTTGCTTCATGTAGATTTCTTCTTCTAGATCCCTGTGAAGAAATGTTGTCTTCACATCCATCTGTTCTACCTCAATATCAAAAGCAGCAGCAACAGATAAAAGCAAACTAATAGAAGCTACCTTGGCAACAGGAGAAAAAATATCACCAAAATCAACTCCCGGCACCTAGGAATAACCTTTTAATACCAACAGAGCTTTGTATTTCTCCACCTTGCCTTCTGCATTCATCTTCTTCTTCAGCACCCATATGCTACCAATGGGTTTCCTTCCAGCCGACAACTCCACTAGATCCCAAGCCTCATTTTTGTACAAAAATGTCATTTCATGAACCATGGCCTCTTTCTAGAGTTTACCATCCTCTGAATCTACTATCTCCCTGAGAGTTCTGGGATCATCATCAATAATAGATAAAACTAAATTTGAACAAAAAGCAGATGGACTATACCTTTCTGGTTGCCTTCTTTCTCGAACTGATCTTCTCACAACTAGAGTCTGTGGCTCTTCATTTTCTGATTCGTGTTCTGTTGTAGAGTCTGATTCTTCCTCCTTTAGCTCAAAATCTATCTTCTCGGGTTCTTTTGGTAAGACTTCATGTTTAATAACATCTTTCACCCCTCTAAACACCACATCTCAATTGTACACAACCTTCCTTGTTTATGGGTTCCAAAGCTTATAACCTTTTAAACCATCCTTATACCCAATAAAGATGCACCTTTCAGATTTACTATCCAACTTGGTTCTTTTCTCCTTTGGAACATGTACATATGCATCACATCCAAATACCCTCAAATGTGAAAGAGAGGGTTTCTTACCAGTCCATACCTCATGTGGAGACTTATCCTCCAACGTTAATGAAGTGATCTATTAACGAGGTAACATGCAGTCTCCACCGCCTCTGCCCAGAATTCTTGTCCTAACCCAGCACCACTAAGCATGCTTCTTGCCTTTTCCATCAGCATCATGTTCATTCTTTCTGCAACACCATTTTGTTGAGGTGTGTATGGAGTAGTCTTTTGTCGTGATATACCACACTTCTTACAGAACTCTTCAAATTCCTTCTTGCAAAACTCTCCACCATTATCAGTCCTTAACACCTTGATCTTTTTCTCTTTCTGATTTTCCAACAGAGCCTTAAATTCTTTAAACCTGTCTAAAACTTCAGATTTCTTCCCAAGGAAATATATTCATGTATTCCTTCAGAAGTCATCTATAAATGATACATAGTACACAGACTTACCCAATGATGGAACTGACACGGGTCCAAACACATCACTGTGCACAAGCTCGAATATCTCTTTTGCCATTTTAGCACCAGAGGGGAAGTACACACGATTCTGCTTCCCATATACACAATGTTCACAAAAATTGAAATCCAGAGAGTAATTAGACATACCTTCTACCATACCATTACCATGAAGTATTTGAAAGTCCTTCTCTCCAATATGTCCAAGCCTTTCATGCCATAACATGGTCTTTTCTCTAGAGACAACTAGATTTTCTGCTCCACTTTCAAGAACCATAGAACTGTTACACCCATCAATAACAGTACTACCCATAAGCTTGTACAGAGCTCCAATCCGAACTCCCCGCATCAATATCAGTGCTTCCCAAACCATCTTGCAGGTATCTTTCTCGAACATTGTTTTTACATCTGCATCATCCATCTTTCTTACAGAAATCTTATTTTTGGCCAATGCAGGAATATACAAAATACCTGGAAGTGTTCTAATCCTTCCACCTTGTAACTTCAGCTTGACTTTTCTGCGTCCGACAATTCTAGCCTTCTTGTCATCCTCTAAGAAGACATCACCACCATCATATTTCTCATACTCGTAGAACCACTCCCTATGGGGAGTGAAGTGAAAGGATGCACCTAAGTCAATCAACCATCCCTCATGATCTACATGTGTACTTGAAGAAGAAGCCAATTACACATTCCCACCTTCATCTGAGGTGGTTTTCGCCTCTGCAAAAGGAGCATCATCAGATCCTTTTCCTTTCACAGGAGTTTTAGATCTAGTGTCCTTTTTGAAGTGCCCGCTCTTTCCACATTTCTAGCACACCTTTACAGGTTTTCCTGAAGATTTCGATCTCCCTCTAGATTTAGAACTCCCACTCGATGACTTACTTTTATTTCTATTCTGGGATCGTCCTCGTACAGACGAAGCATCTACATTCTGGCTCTCCATATTTTTCCGTCTCATCTCCTCCAACAACAAGGATTAGACTATTTCATCAAACTTCAAAGTAGTTGCATTGCTACCTATTGCAACAACCAGACTATCCAACGAATCTGGTGGAGAACACAGCAAATTGATGCACTTATCTTCATCTGAAATTTTTATATCAACAGATAACAACTAGCTTACCGTAATGTTGAAGGCGTTCAGATGCTTTATCACCGAATCTCCATCCTTCATCCTCAGGTTATACAGCTTTTTGCTGCAGGAACAATTAGTTCACCTGAGACTTAGATTAGTACAAAGTCCCTAACTTGTCCCACCAAGCCTTCACCATAGCTTCCCCTGATACATTCAACAATACTAAATCAAAGATACACAACCGTATTGTGCTCTTTGTCTTCCGATCCAACTTCGTGGAGTCTTTTGCTGACATTGTCGTTGGTTTAGTACCCAGATCTATCGCGATCCATTGATCTTTCTCCACCAACAGATCCTCCATCTTGAGTTTTCACAACTCAAAACTCTGACCATTAAATTTCTTGATCTCTATCTTTCCACTGCTTACCATCTTCTTTCACTGCAAGAATCGATCCCGCAGATCTCCCACTGAACAGGGTCTACCACATGCCCAAGCAAAACCCCTCAGCGACAAAGGCGTCCCCTTGAAGCCGAAATAGCTTTGATACCAAATGTGGGTTTTAACCCTGTACAAAAATTACTTGCAAACAAATTCTTAGAACACAGAAAATATACAATGGCGAGAAACAAAAACAAATACACAGAAATTTTCCCCTGGATCCCAAAACCAGGACTACTAGATTGATTTTTCATTATATTCCTTTCAATGTTACAATACATATATATACATGTCGAAGCATTCATAAACCCCAATCCATTAACCCTGGATTAGAATATAATCGCAGTTCCCTTGACCAGATCTACAAAATACCATGGGCAGAAAACCATCATGCCCAAAACCATGTGCAAAACCCATGCACAAAACCATAGGTAGGTTCGTGCGTGGTGCTAGTCGTGGAAAGAATATAACACACACCCAACAAGATTCTTGCACTTGAACTTCTTGGTTGAGCTAGGGTTTGATAATTTACTGTTAGTTTTTGTTATCATCGGATGTGTTCTAGCCACGAAATTTTGTGGAGAGGCTAGAATGCATGTATTCTCCAAAACCTAGAAATCAGTTCTAGAAATTCCACCTAGAGACGACTTAATTAGATTACTAGTCATTTTTTAAATATGTCCTAAGTCTAAACTTAGGGAATATGACTAATTAATCAATATTAATTAAGTCATGGTGAGAATGTTCTAGAAAAGCACACGGATCGACTTCTAGTTAATCCTAGCCATTGATTAAGATTTAAACGTGATCGTTGAAGTCTCAACTGAGGGATATAAGAAGAAAGTTGATGGGGCTTGGAGAACACACTTGTGGAGTTCGATTTTGTTGGGAAATCGATTTACAGAGTAGCAGTTGTGTGTTGTCAGAAGTGATTCAGTGAGGTCAAGGCAGTGAAAGAGGGGTAGAGATAGTGAGGTTGGAGGATGTTTTTCCAATTCCAGCGAGTACATTGCAAAGAGGCAGCGCAAAGGCCTCTAGAGGAGAATTTCGTTTTGCTGGGGAGAAGTTGAGATTCTAAGCCAGAAGCTAGGCAGAGGGTCCGGAGGCAAAGAGTATCAGTTTCCCAAACAACAACTGACGAGATAGTGAGAGGAGATGTAGTTCTGAGCTTGTGGGACGCAGTAGCTGCATAGGTTGATGCAGTGACTGCGCAAAGGGAGCAAAGAGCAGCTCAATTTGAGAAATTTTTCTCACTAGTTATCATTGCCACTTATTTCTCTGTTTGGATTGCTAGATTAAGCATCCATAGTTTGTACTCGGAATTTCACAATTGCATAATATTAAAACCCTCAGCTGCTACACCGATTTTCCCAAGTTGGGTTTTTCTGGGGACTTAGTCAAAAAATAATGGTGTATTTTGTGTGTGTGCATCTATTTCTTCCAGCATTTTTATTTCTTCCTCAGTATTTGTTTTGTGAAGTTTGCAGTGTATTTGTTTCCTTATTTGACATAGCACATAACAAATAATTTGTTTAATTAAATTAAAAAATAACATAAATAACATCAGTTGTTGCAATAGGATTCAAGGCTAGCCGAATTTTCACATGGTATCAGAGCACAGATTGTAAGTTGGAGAGCTCAGTAGTAGAAGGGAAGAGAAATTTCGTAGCCCTGTGTAAGCAACAAATCGAAACCCTCAGAGGCAACACAGTTTCTTGGCCAGGAGGATCAATTTCTTGAGGAAAAATCGATTTCATTGAGAGCGCGACAAAGAAATCGGATTTCTCCAGTTCAAGGATTACAAGAGGCAGAGGGAGCAGCCAGTATTTTCCTTGCAGAGCAGATCTCTAGCTGGACGCAGTATTTTGCAGTAGTTGCTAATGCAAAATAGCGTTAGGAGGAAGAAAGAGCACACATTGAGGAAAATTTTCATCAGGGGACTTCTACCTTCAGAAATTTGATTTTCTCTTGCAGATCAATAGTCGTTGTGAGCAGATTTACTCACTCCAGCAGGGAGTGCATAGAGCCTAGCAGCAGCTAAGCAAAAGAGAAGAGGAGGATTTCGACTTATTTTGTTGAGATGGTCACCACCGGACTTCGAGATCAGGACAGATTGGACGGTGCTTCCAACTATGTCATCTGGAAGGCAAAGATGTCCTTCACTCTAGATGAGTATGGCCTAAAGCCATTCATTGATGCAGTGGTATCTATCCCCACGAATGCAGATCAACTGAAAGAGTATCGAAAGGAGATGGCAAGGGCAAATACGCTGATTCTTGACGGAGTTCGAGATCACATAATATCACACATAGCAATATAGGGAACGGCCAAGGAGATGTGGGATACACTTTCCACACTATACCAAGGCACTTCCAAGCAGTGGAAGATGTACTTGGAGGAGAAGTTGAGATGCACGAGGATGCAAAAAGGGGAACGCATGATCCCTACCTCACCAGGATTCAGGAAATCCGAGATTAGTTGTCAGCTATTGGAGCAGCACCTCAAGCCACAAAGCTTGTATGATTGGCACTCAACAGTGTCTCCGAGGAGTGGCAAGTATTCGTCCAAAGCATTTTGGGCAGAGAAACCTTGCCAAAGTGGGACAGGATGTGGGCTGATTTGCAGCAGAGGAGTTGAGACGAGACTTAGTGAAGAGCTACATCAGTGGCAACAGCAGCGGGTCGAAGAAAGTGAAGGAGGAGGAGAATGTGGCCCTCGCATCAAAGGGTCCTAGTTAGGGACAAGAGGAGCAGCGTAAGAAGAAGAAGGACCTGTCAAAGGTCAAGTGCTTCAAATGTGGTGAGCTTGGCCACTACAGCACCCAATGTCCTCTAAGAAAGAAGGGCAAGGAGGAGAAGCGCAACCAGGGAACAGCTCATGCAGAGATCGATAGGCTTTCCTCTAGGCTGGAAGAAGACTTCGCCATGCATGCAGAGATACCCCAAGGAATCAAGTGGGGAGATTTCGTACTATAGCCCCAGAGTGCTATAGATGGGAAGATTCTTGAGGAGGTCCACCTCTTGAATCAATACCTTGCTACGGGGCCCACAATATTTTTTTGTAGCAGGATGGATCAGTGCCAGTAGATGCAGTCAAATGCCAAAGTGACAGATGCAGAGTCTAGTTGCAGTCATAGATACTAGGGAGCGCAGTGCAGAGTTGGCAGCAATGTAGTTGGCAACAGTGCAGTTGGCATAGTGCAGAGTCAGCAGCAACGCAGATGTCTCAGTGACAGTGTAGATACTAGCAATAGTCAGAAACTCGGGTGACAGATGCCTCATATTGATCACATTTGATTCAGTATTTTGGATGCTTTTCAGTTGCAGCAACAAGAAATGTAGAGGGAGTTGCAGTGCAAATGCAGTGTTGGCAGCAGTTCAGCAAGGTCAGCAACAACACAGATGCAACACATATCAATGTTGCACAGTGGTTGGTGGGCAACAACAACCAGACATCAGTAGCGTGACCACTGACAAGAGATGATGCAGAGAAAGGGTGTTGCTTCAGTGGATTGCAGCACTAGAACACATTCCTCGCCAAGAGGGAGTGTTAGTTTTTGTAGCATCGGATGTGTTCTAGCCACGAAATTTTGTGGAGAGGCTAGAATACATGTATTCTCCAAAACCCAGAAATCGTTCCTGGAAATTCCACCTAGAGACGACTTAATTAGATTATTAGTCATTTTTTAAATATTTCCTAAGTCTAAACTTAGGGAATACGACTAATTAATCAGTATTAATTAAGTCATGGTGAGAATGTTCTAGAAAAGCACATGGATAGACTTCTAGTTAATCCTAGCCATCGAATAAGATTTAATCATGGTCATTGAAGTCTCAACAGAGGGATATAAGAAGAAAGACGATGGGGCTTGAAGAACACACTTGTAGAGTTCGATTTTGCTGGGAAATCGATTTCCAAAGTAGCAGTTGTGTGTTGCTAGAAGTGATTCATGTGAAAAATTATGAATCTAACACATCAGAAACCCCTACTGCAATATTTGGTTTATTATCTCCTACTTGTTATTTACATTAACAAATTATTTAATAATATAAACATCGAAATAAACACAATTGCACCATTCACCAACATACAGATTAGCAACTGAAATAAACTAAGACAACACAAGGGACACCATTATTTTTGGACAATCGTCACCGGAAAAACCCAATGCGGGAAAACCAGTGCAGCATATAGAGGGTTTTATTAATAAGCAGATTTTGAATACACTAGGGTGCCAGAAATGGCTCACCCTTCAGAGAATATCCTTGGCAGCAATACCTCTATCCGGAGACAGATATTCCGGCTGATCAGCAACCGGATGAACGATCCCACAGCAACTCTGGTTGTTCCTTATGCTGGACAGCAAAAGCTACTCCAAGCACTCTCTGGAACTGCGTCACCCTCTCTAGCTCTGCATCAGCCAATCAACTCTCAGTCTGTCCCACTGGATCACCTCAGTGTAGCCTCTGAAGCCCTCGCATCAACTGTGTTAGCCTCTACGGCCTCTGCGTCAGCTCCTTTGGCCCTTTGTGTCCTCTGTGCTGGCCTCCTTAGCCTTTGCGTCAACCTTTGTTGCCTATGGGTCACCCTTCCTAGGATTTGCGCTGCCTCTTCTGGCACTCTGTTGCCTCTCTGATATGTATTCCTCGGTCTCCTGTCAAGCTGGCCCTCACTGCAACTGATCACTTGTTCAATTTCCTCAGCAAACCTCGCCCCAGGAAATCGAACTAACTAATCTCTCTTGGTGTCTTGGTGTATCTCCAACTAACCCTCAAGCCTCCTCTTATACTTTTCCTGTTGATAATTCAACGGCTGAGATTAAGTCCCTAATCAATGGCTAAGATTAGATCTAGCTTGATCCTCGTTATTTAGAACTTTCTCACCCATATTATATTAATACACATTAATATTTTAATTTTCCTAAGTTTAGACATTAGGGTCTCATTAAAAATATTAATTATTTTAATTTCTCTCCATTCGGGTGGAATTTCCCCAAACGATTTCTGGTTCTTGGAGATCTCGTGTGCCTTAGCCTCTCCACCAATTTTCATGGCTAGAGCACATTCGATGCTACCAAAAATCAACAATTCAGTGAGGTCCAGGCAGTGAGAGGGGCAGAGATAGTGAGGTCGGAGGAAGCTTTTCCAATTCCAGCGAATACATTCCAGAGACGCAACACAAAGGCCTCTAAAGGAGAATTTTTTTTGCTGGGGAGAAGTGAAGATTCTAGTCCAAAAGTTGGGTAGAGGGTCCGGAGGCAAAGAGTCTCAGTTTCCCAGACAGCAACTGACGAGATAGTGAGAGGAGACGCAATTTCGAGCTTGTGGGACGCAGTAGCTATGTAGGTTGACACAGTGACTGCACAGAGGGAGCAAGGAGCAACTCAATTCGAGCTAAGGTCAATGTGGAATTGCCTGTGGAATGAGAAATTTTGCTCACTAGTTATCATTGCCAATTATTTCTCTGTTTGGATTGCTAGATTAAGCATCCATAGTTTGTACTCAAATTTTCACTACTGCATAATATTAAAACCCTCAATTGCTGCACTGATTTTCCTGAGTTGGGTTTTTCGGGGACTTAGTCCAAAAATAACGGTGTATTTTGTGTACGTGCATCTATTTCTTCCGCAGTATTTGTTTTATGAAGGTTGCAGTGTATTTGTTTCGATATTTGTAATAGCAAATCTGGGGAACCTTCTATGAAGAAGGTGAAATTTTAATTTTGCATTAACTGCCTGAGTGCGTGAAATTTCCATGCTTTATGACTTTCCATTTCCATTTCGTGGTCATATTTCAACATAGTTATTGAGAAAAAATGTGTTAAGTCCCTATAATACTAGTGTAGCCCCTTTATTGTTATTGTTAGTGTAGCCCTCTATTGTTATTGTTGTGCCCATGTAGCACCCATATTGTTATTATTGTGCTCCATAGAAGCATGCTATTGTTATTGTTGTGTCCTTACATTATTATTGTTATGTAGACTCTGATTATATTGTGACCCCTTAGACTCCTATATATACCAAGGAGGTATTGTCATTTGTATCATCTAAGAATTGTTCATTTATGTAATGTAAAGGAGGTTTCCCCTCAAAGAAGATAATGTTTAAGTCATTGACCTATATTTTCTTTTGTTTTCTGAGCTGGTTGCATAACATTTGGTATCAAAGCTTTGGATTCTAGGGTTCCGTTGCTTCAAACATGCCATCTTGGCATATTCGCTATAATTTTTTTTCTATGAGGCTTCAAAAGCTAAAATTGCAACCATGTGGAGCCGAAATACAGCTAAACTTTGTGTACGAATTTCAGATCTTGGTTCGCTATATTTTGGCAAATATGATCCGAGGAAGTTAGGGTTTTCGCAGGCTCCAGAATTCCATCTCAAACAAGTGACCTAAGGAAAATCATCATAACTTTCTCTCCGAGCATCAGATTTGAATTTCGTAAGAAGTGAATGAAAGTAAATAGACTGTAGTTTTTCGTTGCATTTGTGGACCTTACAATAGGCCTACAAAGGGTGCAGAGTTGTGATTACATTGATAGAGTATTTGACTGGGTGACTGATTTTGCATGTCCTTTCATAATTCCATCGGAGTACAAGTCAACACAAGGGGAAAGATTGTTTGGTAAGGAAGTGTGCAAGCCCCATGGGATGTCTAGGTATACTCTCAGCGACCAAGATAGCAAGATAGCCAATGTGCATTGATAAAATCTTTTCGGGTGGGATGGCATTAGTATGATGTAGTGTCGGGAATGGTATGGTGAGGATGTTCTCCATTTGGTGGATTGGGTTCTAGGGGTGTAGATGATTAGCATAGCAATGACACACCCATTGGCACATGAGGAGATACACCTTTCAAATTTGCTAGGGATGATTCTAAGGGATGGTTCACATTACAATGGATCCACTTGTGGTTGAAAGATACACTAGTACATTTGGGACTAAAGTATCGAGGGATTTATTGATGGTTGGATAGTACATTAGTATAGAGTGACACAGTGGTACATTTGGGACCCGGGTATTGATATGCAGGTTATGGCATTGCTTGAGGACATGCAATCTCGAGGAGGGAGGACTGACATGTCCCTTTTTGAGTGATGACTACAAGGGAAATGATTGATTTAATTAGATTAAAATGTGGCTATGAGAACAAGGTGAACTTTATAAAGTGATGTTACTATGTATTTACTTGCCAATGGTATTGGTGCCCATGGAATACTTGCCCATGGTATCGATACCCATGGTATTGGGATGGCCAAAGATTATAAAAGTGAGCTCAAAATCATTCTTTAGAGACTAGATGGATGCATTCCCTTATTTAATTTTGAGCCCTTGTGGCCTAAGGAAGGGATAAAACCCTATCCCTAAGGAAAATTGGTTTCGATGTTGAAACTATACACCCTAGTTAATCTAAGGAGGAATTATTGCAGAATTCTCATTTGAGCATATTGATTGGCAAGATCAGTTTGCCAAAATATTGGGGTTTTAACTTTGTCAGGAGATTTGATTTGTTTTGCGGGGCATATTTTATTCATGAAGATATCTCCATTTTGTATGCAGGGCCAAGCTAATTTGAAATAATAATTTTATAGTGAGGATCATGGTTTTCATTGATCTAGGAGACAAGTTCATCAGAGTAAACAGTTTTATCTTAGAGATCAATTATAATAATGAGGGATTTATAAATTGTGAGTACAACATCCTTATTTCAAGGAAAGCCAAGCCTATTAATTTATGGGCCTTAAATTTGTCACATGAGAGAGGCTAAGGTGCCATATTTTGAGGAAGGCAGCAATGTTTATCTTGGAGATCAATTTATTAAAAAGGTAACTTTTGTAATGGAAGGAGAATCACTCCTGGATAGCAGATTTCTCTTTTGGAGCAGATTTACTAAATAGCAGCATTCTCTGTCGTAAAACTACAGCCACCTTGTGCCATAGCCAGGTCAAGACAAATATATGTTTAAGCAACCCATATTGCACATAATCCACCAGGCCAAGTTGCTTTGTTTGCCATGCAATCGAATGGTTTACCATTGGTAGCAAAGCAATAAAGAAACTTCAGGGAATTGGAAGTGGAATACCTTAGCTTTGAGGGCCAAATCTTTTTATGCAGAGACAACAATCAAACCAAAAAATCCCCATTTTTTACAGGCAAACATTCTCAAGTTTCCATGATATTTTGTAGCCAAATTTGACATGAGAACCTTTCCTTGAGTTTTAATAAAATAAGTGTTGAGTTGCAGTTACTTTATTTACTATGTAAATGATGTTTAGGGTTTCTATTTAATTTGCATGCGAAATATTTGTCAAAATAATGTTGTCCTTTTATCTACAAGCAAACAGTTTGAATCATTTGTTTGTCAAAATGGTTGTTTATGAACTGTTTGACGAAATGCTTCAACGAGTTGATGGACCGTGTAGTGGGTTAATGCATGTTATGTGTTTGACAGAAAGCTTCAATGAGCATTTTGATTATTGCACAAGTTTAATTTGGCACATTTAGTAATTATTTTATTAGTTGATTGGGCAATCCCAAGAAAGGGACATTACAAGATCCACAAGGAGATGTTGCATCCACTAAATCATGTGCTCATCCACCAAATGAACTCTTGGAGAGTGATCTTGTTTTATCTTCTCCATTTCTAATGTATAGGGGTTTTGTCTTTGAGCAACACCCCACTTTTCGTTGTCTTTTTTAACTCCTTTTTTTGCCCTTCTCTACTTGGAAGACTTCAGTTAGACCTAACATCTCTGCTTTAAGCTCATCAGAAACTTTTGTACAAGGTTTTACTTCGACTCACCAATTTGCTAGGGGTTCTTTAATCCTATGGATTCCCCCACCTTTAACTTGCTTCCCACAATAGTTGCATATTTTATCCCCTGTTCATCTAAATGGCAACGAAACCATGCTAGATCATTCTTGTTTTTGGGGCCATGGCAACTTTTACAGCAACAACTAAAAATCTGCACACAATATCCTAGGATTTTTAAATTTCTAGGAAAAATAACAATATTTTAAAGAAAAATAGAAGAATAGATGCCTTGACATACCTTGAGAAGCTTTCCAAATGTTGAGGAGAAGAGCAACTCCTAATAGTAAAAAAATAGCTCTCTAGCAGCCCCCAATAATCTAAAAATGGCCCTTCCAATCACCTCCAAAAACTAAGAAACAACCCAAAATCCTTGGGGGGGGGAATTCCCTTGAAGTAGTTCCAAATCTCCCTTCAAAACTCAACACAAAAGCTCTCCAAATCAATGTTATGAAAATCGCAATAAGGATAAAATTGGCCAGGGTCCAAAAAAGGAAAAAATCAAAAAAATCGGCAAAATATCGGCAACGTTAAAAAAAATATTTTAAAAATCAAATTTTTTTTTCAATTTTTCAAGTATCTAAAGCATCCATGATTTTTTTGACAATTTTTACGATTTTTTGGCGGTTTTTACCATTTTATCACGATTTTTACACTATTTATCGCAATTTTTTTATTTTGGAAAAATCTTGGTGATTTTTCACGATATTTTGGTGTTTTTTAGGATTTTATCGCGATTTTTTCATTTTGTAAAAAAATTCGCCATGCAGACAAAATCACAATTTTTTCTTAATAGCGATTTTCACAACACTGCTTAAATCTACTCAAGGACTCCCTCAATAGCTCTACAAAATCTCTCCAAACCCACTCAAGAAGCTCAAACATATAGTTTGAGTGAAAGAAGGTAAGGGGGGTGGGGTGCCTTTAAAGTTTAAATAGCTTGAAGTTGGGCCTAAGGTTGCTTTAGAGGTGGGCCACCCAAAAAAATTTAATTAAATTAAACAAAAAAAAAAAATGGTTTTTGAGAGGTTCAAGCCACAGTTTACAGACTAGTATGAAACTAGTCGATCTAGTACCTAACCGAGCTTTTCCAATTCCAAGCCACTGGTCAAACCAGTTTTGGGGTCAAAACAACGAGATCAACCAGTTCCATCAGTTTTGGTCAAGTTTGTTGATTTTCTTAGTGCAATAGAGATTAGCACAATATTTCTGAAATTTTGATACTTACTTTTGATGTAGATCTTTTTTTAAATTAGTCCAATATATATCATTTAGCAAATATATTTGACAAATTCAACCATAAAGAATCGCAGAGATCACAATGCTCAAAAGAAGACAAGATTTACCCTGGGAAAACCCAATAACCTTTTGAATAGAGAAATTCTTCTTGTTCAATGAGAGACACAGCTAAACCTATGGTCAAACCTAGTCTTCCCCTCCAAGTCAAGCCTCTTAATCTAATCTAGCAATTCGCTCTGCATGTCTTGACCCAAAACTTTGGCCCTCCTACAATTTCCAGTCATGCCCCAATTTTGAATCAGTGACTTCACATCAAATTTGGCCCTCCTGCAATTTCCAGCCATGGCCCAAATTTGATGTGAAGTCACTGATTCAATTCCCGGCCCCGAACGGGGTGCTATATTGGACATGATGAAGATGTAGTCTTGCCAAGCTTACAAAAAAGAAAAATGAAAGTCTACTTGGGGTAGCTCAATTGGCAATGGTCATGGAAATGAAGTCTCACCGAACCAGAAGTCGTCGATTCAAATCTTGTGCTATCCCCCCGATCGAGATGAGAAGTTGGACATGATGAAGATGTAGTCCTACCAAGCTTACAAAAAAAAATATGCTTTACAATTATAAATACCAATAGATCAAGCGACCAAATATACATTATGAAGACCAACCATAGTTACAAATTCAACACTCCCTCTTAACTAGGGAGGTTTTCATAATCACTATCATATATGTTCTCAAGTTGACAAATTTCTCTAAAGAAAAAGGTTATATATCATCACCAGCATCATCATCTATCATCAGCATCTAATAGTGGCCATATTCGGGGCGGTACCAAACCCATGGCAATATCATCAACATATCAAGACTCACTCCTCTAGAGTGATCGGTCCTCAAATCCTATGGCCTCTCCCTAGGCCAAAATGTTGAGACCCTCAACTAGCAAGCATTCACCCTTCCTGGTGAGCACTTTGGGCCAAGACCTCACTCAACCCCTCCTTAGTTGGTGACTAGGTCTAGATGTTGAAAGGACCTCACTCCACCCTAGCTAGTGTGTGATTAGGGTCTAGGATGTCACTACACCCTTCCCTAGTGTGTGATCAAATCCAAATGTTGAAAGACCTCACTCCACCTCTCTTGGGGTGTGATCAAGGTCCAAGACCTCACTCCACCCTTCTTACAAAAAAAAATATGCTTTACAATTATAAATACCAAAAAATCAAGCGACCAAATATACATTATGAAGACCAACCATAGTTACAAATTCAACACTCCCTCTTAACTAGGGAGCTTTTCATAATCACTATCATAAATGTTCTCAAGTTGACAAATTTCTCTAAAGAAAAGGTTATACATCATCACCAGCATCATCATCTATCATCAGCATCTAATAGTTGGCCATATTCGGGGCGGTACCAAACCCATGGCAATATCATCAACATATCAGGGCTCACTCCTCCAGAGTGATCGGTCCTCAAATCTTATGGCCTCTCCCTAGGCCAAAATGTTGAGACCCTCAACTAGCAAGCACTCACCCTTCCGGGTGAGCACTTTGGGCCAAGACCTCACTCAACCCCTCCTTAGTTGGTGGCTAGGTCTAGATGTTGAAAGGACCTCACTCCACCCTAGCTAGTGTGTAATCAGGGTCCAGGGTGTCACTACACCCTTCCCTAGTGTGTGATCAAATCCAAATGCTGAAAGACCTCACTCCACCTTTCTTGGGGTGTGATCAAGGTCCAAGACCTCACTCCACCCTTCTTGGTGTGCTATCAGGGTCCAAATACTGATAGACCTCACTAAACCCTTTCCTATTGTGTGATTAAGTCTCCTCTAAGAGGCACTCACTCAAACCTGTTTGTTGAGCACTCTAGGCCTCTCAGAACCATTCTCCCAACCGGTAGAATGTCCATCCGTGCTGCAGACATATTTGTACTTCCTCTCAATGAGGGGGGTAATCTCCACAAGCCTTAGCTTGTCTCTAAAGTACACGAACTTATCCCTGCGCAACGTCTTCACCAGAACATCAATTGTCTGCTCATTAGTGGAGATGTACTCGAGCCTTATCGCTCTCCTCTACACCATGTCACGGATGTAGTAGTACTTGATCTCAATATGCTTTGACTTTTCATGGAACACAGGATTCTCTAAAAGCTTCACATGGCTTTAATTATTGCAATGTATCACTGTCAATTCCAACTCTTGGTTGAACAATCCTGCAAACAACTTTCAAAGCCACACTACTTTTGTACATGCTTCATTTGCTACAATATATTATGCTTTTGTTGTGCTGAGCGCAACTGATCTTTTCTTCTTGCTCATCCAAGATATCATCGCGGAGCCAAGTTGAAGGATACTCCTAAAGTGGTCTTCTGTCATCGGCACTTCCAACCCAATTAGTGTCTGTACATCCCTGAAGTTGTACATCATTGTTTGCAGTATATCTTGGACCAAAGTTTACAGTACCACACAGATATCTCAAAATGTGCTTTGTTGCAATCCAATGTCTCGGTTCTACCTACAACTGACTCAAAGCGTTCATAGCAAAGCATATGTCCAGACCGATGTTAACCAAATACATCAACAAACCAATCATCTGTTGGTACATAGATGGATATACCAATTTGGGGTCAAAGCCTCTTAACTTCAAGTTAGTCACCATTGTTGTCGCTATGGATTTGCAATCCATCATGCCAAACTTTTGAAGGATCTCAATCACATACTTTCCTTGACCAAGGAATACTTCACCGAGTTGTTGCCCTACTTCCAATCCCAAGTAATAGTGCATCAACCCAAGATTCTTCAAATTAAACTCGGAAGCCAACTTAAAATAAAGGTTTGGACCGACATCGCTCTTGGTAAATCCCAATCTCATCAAATAGTCGTGAATACGAGCATACCGAGCTCTAGAAGCTTGCTTGAGTCCATACAAGGCCTTCTTCAACCTGCAAACATGAGATTCCTTTCCATGTACTTCAAAGCCTTAAGGTTGCTTTATGTACACCTCTTCCTCAATCACACCATTGAGGAAAGTAGTCTTCACATCCATCTGGTGCAATTTCCATCCCAATGAAGCAAGAGAAATGATGGATCTAATGGAGGTATACCTGACAACTGGAGCAAAGGTCTCATCATAGTCTTCTCCCTATTTCTAGGAGAACCCTCTAGCCATGAACCATGCCTTGTAGTTGTCCATCCTAACTTCTGCAACATGCTTGATCTTGTATATCCATTTGGAAGTCACCACTGACTTCTCTTCAGGCCTTGGCACAATTTCCCAAACATCATTCTTCATAATAGAATGGTACTCTTCATTCATCACCTCCTTCCACACTTGTTGGCTAGTTGCTTCTTCATAAGTGGAAGGTTTTGCATCAATAAGATTGTTCACGAGAGGTACATTGCTAGAAAAGCTCTTGGGTTTCTTAACTTCTCTGGATCTCTGGGACAACAATCGACTCCATTGGATCACAAGGCCCTTCTAGCCTTTCGGAACATTCTATCGAACTCAAATGCTCTTCCTTCGAAGCCTCCTACTTTACTTCATCCAAGGAATCCATGGAGACTTCCTTAGACTTCCAATATGCCACTTTGTCATCGAAAGTGACATCCCAACTGACCTCAATCCGTCATTGCTCTGGAATGTATATTCTATAGGCCTTTGATGATTCGCTATAATCAACAAATATGCCTTTCTTCCCTGAAGGCTCAAGTTTGTTCCTCTTATCCTTAAGAACATGGATGCAGATAGTACAACCAAAGATTCTCATATGTCCAACCTCTGGCTCCCTTATACTTCTTCAAGAGTCATACCTTCCAGAACTTTATGAGGACTTCTATTTCGAATGTACATAGTTGTCTGTGATGCCTCGCCCCATAAGAACAACGGCAAGTCCAAATCATGCATCATGGCCTTAACAATTTCTTCAATGGACCTGTTCTTTCATTCTAATACACCATTTTGTTGTGGAATATAGGGGCCAACCAGCTCCCTCTTAATCCCAACTTTCTTATAGAAAGCAACAAGATCCTTTCATGTGTATTCTCCTCCATTGTCAGATGTCAAGATCTTGATCTTCCTTCCTGTCAAGTTTTCCAATACAACTTTGAATTCATAAAACTTGTCGAAGATTTCATCCTTAGCCTTCAAGAGATATATCCACGTCTTACGGGAATAGACATCAATAAATGTCACAGAGTACAAAAAACCTCCAAGCGATTTCACAGGCATCAGACCACATACATCAGAATGAACCAAATCCAAAGTTTCCTTAGATCTATTATCATCGTTTTGGAAATGGTTTCATAATGTTCTTTCCAAAAGCACAGTCTTTTCATACACCATCATTCTTTATCTGCAATTCAAAAACCCCTTAAGTTATTTGACCCAATTCAAGCAATGCTCTATAATGAAGATGTCCATACCTTCTATGCCATAGCTCACTTGGATTGATCTCCTCATGTACTAGTGCTTGAGTTGGTTGACTCACAAGTTTATACAGTCTTCCATCATGAATCCCAATAACCCTAGCAACATCTATACTAGAGCCCTTAGACCAAACAAGTACTTTTCCATCCACAAAAGCTACTATATCTCCTTTATCTTCCAAACAAGAAATAGAGACAAGATTCTTTTTCAAACCTGGTACGTAAAGAACATTGTTAAGATGCACATTGTTACCAGATTTCAGCTCTATATATGCTTTTCCAACTCCTTTGATTGCATCGCTGTGATTTTCTCCAAGCTCAATCCTTTGGGACAGCCTCTTTTCCATCATGCTAGAAAGATTTCCATGTTCTTCGATCATGTGCCTTGATGCTCCATTATCTACCAGTCACATGTCATCATCATCTGCAATGGAACTTGTTAGAGCGTAAAAGTAAAAAAAATCCTTGTCGCCTATGGGCTTCTTTAGGTTCTCATCAACATTTATTGCAGAAGCATGTTGTTTTCCCTTTCTCTTCTTGTTATTAGCCATCTTAGGACTATATCTCTTGAAGTGTCCAAATTCTTGACAACCTTAACATTGAACCTTTGATAAATCTCTCTTCCTTTGAGAGGAGGAAGAAGATCCCTTCCCTGACTTCTTGTGTTGAGGACCAAACTTCTTCTATCCCTTGTTGTTGAAATGAGCTACAAAAGCTTGAGCTTCCTCTTCCTGACGATCTTTTGTCACCAACCTTGATTCTTCTTAAGCACAAGATGTCCATAGTTGTTCAAATGAAGGGTCCTTCAAACTGCTTATACTTGCTGCAAAAGCATCCCATGATCTACAAAGACCATTGAGTGTTGTGGTTACAAGTTCTTGATCAAGAATGGATTCTCCAATTGCTTGAATTTGATCTCTTATTTGGGAAATCCTCTAGAAGAAAGAAGCCATGATGTCATCATTAGTCATTCTTGTATTTCGAATCTCATTCTTCAAACTCATGTATTGATCAATAGTGCAGAGGTTCATTAGGGCATCATACATCTTCTTGGAAGTGTCATGCTTTGCAATGTAGGGAATGAGATGATCTCTAATGGAGTCTACTATAAGACTCATGGTAGTGATGTCATCCTCCTAAAACTTTTATTTCCCTATTACATCAATTAGTTCAACAATGTTTCCTGTCACAAAGTCCAAAACCTTGTTCTTGGCAAGAGCAAGGCCTATTTTAAGTTTCCAAGCTCTAAAGTTTGATGCTCCCTCTAACTTCTTTTCAAATTTCATAGAAGCCATAGATGACAATCTGCAAGAAGGACTTCAATAAAATGCTCTCTAGGGTGTTTCCAAGGGTGATCTCAATGTTCCGTACTTCCTTCACCAAAGCTCTGATACCATGTTGATTTTCTTAATGCAATAAATATTAGCACAATATTTCTAGAATTATGATAACTACTTTTGATGTAGATCTTCTTTTAAATTATTACAATATATAATTCAACAATATACTTTAGAAATTCAACCATAAAGAACAATAGAGATCACAATGCACAAAAGAAGACAAGATTTACCCTAGGAATACCCATCAAGGGGAAAAACCAACAACCTTTTCAATAGAGAAATTATTCTTGTTCAACGAGAGACACACCTAGACCTATGGTCAAACCTGGTCTTCCCCTCCAAGTCAAGCATCCAAATCTGATCCAACAATTCGCTTTGCATGTCCTAACATTTGCAACAAAATGCCCAGAAAAACTGCAAGCTAGAGGGAGGAGTCTATCCACACATGCGAGTTGCAAGAGAGAGAAGAGAGAGTCAATTCGTTCTTTTATTCGTCCTATTCATCCTTCTTGTCCTTTGGTTGCTTGCCCGAAACTTGTCTTATGTGAGAGAATGTGAATGCCAAAGTGGAGGAGGTCAAACTGCCTTTATATAGTAGTCTAGACTCTATCTTAGCCAGCTGAATGGGTGTGTCTTTAGCCAGGGCCAACTTCACAACTTTTGCAGCCAATAATTACATTTCCAAAACTCAAATTTTCTTCTTTAAAAAGTCGCAATGGGACTTTTACTCAAAATAAATTTTCTTTTGACTCTAGCATTTATAAAATGCTTTACAATGATAAATACATACACATCAAGTGACCAAATATACATTATGAAGACCAACCATAGTTACAAATTCAACACAGTTCTTATAGCACTAGTATTCATAGGTTGAAACAACACTCAGTTGATGTAAGAGACCAAGTTGTTGAAGAATCTAGGGCAAAGTAGTGTAGTGTGATTCTTGATAACAATTTGTGGAGTCTTTTTACTTTTCTTGTTAGCTTGATCTTCTTCTTTTTCTTATTAATGCATATGTGTGTACTTCATCAAACTGCTACCAAAACATAAAAACAAGAACACAAGATGTTGGCTCTCTGCCAGGGCCAAAACCTCTCTTCTCTTGAGAGGAAACCCCTTTAGTGAATTTCTCTTATTGAAACTTCTATTGATCAATGCCAAACCCTAGACCCCTGACAAGGAGATCCTCCAAGCACAAGTCAAGCCCTTTCTCCTTTCTACACTTTGTTCCCCGACACTTCCTTCTTCCGGCACTTTGTTCCCTGGCACTTCGTTCTTCTTTCATTGTTCAACTTCTTAGTAAACCTTGTTGCACTTGCTCTAGAGGAGAAACCTTTGTTGAGACTCTTTTCCTTTGAGGGTTTCTTTCTTCTCTTCACCAATCAACTAACTTGTATGATTGTAATGGGAGGGTTGTTATGGCAGTAGAGGCAGCCTCCTTTTCCCTCGCACGTGTGACTATAATGGGCCTTAGAACAACCCTCTTACCTTCGCTTTTCTTCCTTGATCCTTTGCTTGAGAGAGTGATCTTGTAGGCTTGGTTTGAACCCTAAACAATGAGATATGGTGAGTGTTTAGTGACTGTTGTCATAACCGCAGGCAGCCTTTCTTATCCTCGCACGTGTGGCTGTAGTTGCCCTAGAAACGGTCTCCTTAACTTCGGTTGTATACCCTTCTTCTTCGTTGTCCTTGGAGACCCTATAGACTTCCCTTTAACTTCCTTTCTCGGCTTATCTTCCTCACTGATTTCAGAGCTTGAATGAATGCATTATAGAGGAGTGGACAACCTCTAGATATAGAGGATTGTCCCTCCATTTAGGCCGACTTGTCAACTGGTTTGTAGACCGACTTGAGGACTGTTCTTATGCTTCGAATTTCTACTTTTTAGGATGTCGTAGCTTGGAAGATGCTTGTGACTTTGCTTGGAGGTATTCTCTTTAGCATAATACATATACATACAAGGTATAACATGCCCTTAAGGTCTTCAACTTATTCTTTTGATTGTTCGACTCACCTACAACACTTTAAATAGTGCTAGACCTATTTCAATGAGCAAGAAATTCATGACATATATTATAAAAACAATATTTCTTTTCTTGAATAAATACTAATACCAAAAGTACATTTATGAAGACCAAACCTAGTTACATTTCCTTCAACACAAGTAACCCCATGCAATGCACCAAAGGAAATGATATGGCATATTAGAGAATAAATGCTTCAAAAGTTTGAAAAATATAAAGAGAAGAAGGTAAGGGAAAAGGCAATAAAATAAGTTGCAATGAAGAGGCAACTTGCACTTATAAGAGCAAGTGTTGGTGTTGTTGGTGATTTTGAACTTCGGAACTTTTCTTCTATCCCTTCCACCAACGTCCATGACCCCTTTTGTTATGTTCCTTCCCCTCTTGAGTTTTGAAGTCAACCTAAAATAAGAGGAACATTAAGAGCTAGTTCACACCTTCCTATAGTTCTTCTATGCTAGTGCCTCTCAGTCTCAACCAAGTCTAGCTCAACCCACCTTAGATACACATTGGAAGAAGCAATGCAAAGAACTTGCTTTTGAATACATTGTCAAATGGTGGTATGATTCAGTGATCCCCTTCAATGTCCCCCGCTCTGTTAAAATATGGCAACTCAAGGATGAATTTCTCCTAAGAAGAAATCATATCTTTCAGTTCTGTTTGAACCACCTATAATAAAATTTCATTTCTGACAATTCTAATATGATTTTCCAAAAATAGTAAGTTACATCTCAATTTGGAAGTGATTTTCCAAAAATAGAAAGTTATGTCTAAATAATCAAGGATGATCTCGACATATGCAATCCACTTTAAAATCAATTCAATCATGATTATACAAGTTAAGAATTAATATTTTTATCCGTACTAGTATTATTATTATTATTATTATTATATTGATACTATTATTTAGAACATTAGTCTAAAGCCATTAACCTTTAATGGATTTATAAAAACGAATTCTTTCATGGAATAAGTAAATTAAATTGAGAATCTCTTACTTAGCGAATCGAACCTCTCTTGTGGAATAAAATAGTAACTCCACACTTATGAGAATGTAACTCTCCCTCACTAATTCAATGTATGGCAAAAGTGTAACTGCTCCTACTTAAATGCACTTGTAACTCCCTCATTCAATTCGATTTGTAACTCTCACCAAATATTCTCTCATGTTTAAGTGCAACTCTCTCTCCCTAATTTGAATTGTAACTCCTCAAAACAAGTGTACCTCTCTCTCTATTATTAGGATGAGTTACACTTCTCCTCAAATAACTCTTCCCTCATGGAATTCGTTTCTCCTATTATTGGCTAAAAGAATGAATTCATTTTGTAACTCCTCTCATTTCTCATCTATTTAAGCAAGAGCAAGTGAGAGTTGAGAGTAGCATGTTCATTGTGAAGAAAGAGAGCTAGTGTTGAGTGTGTGCAAGAAAAATGTGAGAGCAAGTGAAGAGTAAGAGCAAGGGAAGAGTTGGAGCATGTGCGAAAAACAAGATCTGATCAAAAGAAGGAGGAGATCTTCAAGCAAAGAGCAAGAGCACTTCAGCTGCAAGTTGATCAGGCATTGGTGACTTTATTCATTCTTATTCTCTCTCTCTCTCTCTCTCTCTCTCTCTCTCTTTACTTTGTTGAACAATTGAAGAAATCTAATAGAAAAAGAATCATTTATGTTTTCCCCTTGTGGGTTTTGCCCTGGTCATTGGACCTAACTCTCAGTGTCTCATATTTGTGCTTAGTTGTTTTCATATGATCCTTAAGTTTATGTTCTATCTACAATTGTTGATCTAAAAAGTTGTGAAGAATAAATCTCCATTCTAAATAATTGTAACAGCATAGAACATTCAGTTTTCTGCAAAGTACATTTAGTTTCATTCAGTTTTTTGCAAAGTACATTCAATTTTCTGCAAGTACATTCAGTTTTTTGCATAGAACATTCAAATTTTTACATAGAACTTTCAGATTTTAACATGGTATCCGAGTCTTGGTGAAGACAAATCCAAGAAGAGCAGAGATCACCTAAAGAGACCCCACTTGCTACCAAAGTTTTCCAATTAAGATGACTTCGTCCTACTTCAAGATAGAGGAGAAGTTAAATGATACTTCAAACTTTGGTCCATGGAAAGCAAAACTAGATATCACTCTTGAAGAACACGAAGTTCTGGAGTATGTTGAAGACACAATAGTTGATCCACCAAAGAATTCAAGTGATGTTGTCAAATCCAAACATAAAAAGGGTGAAATCAAAACTAGAAAAAATATTCTTGATTCTCTTAGTGATCATCTCATTAGTTATGCTTTTGGTTTGAAGAAAGCGAAAGAAATGTATGGCAAACTAATTGGCATGTTTGCAATTAGTAACTTGAACTAGATTATTGCCTTGAACAATCAACTGAAGGACATCAAAATGAACAGAAGAGAGAAAGTGCAAGCATACTTCTTGAGAATGACCAAAATCATGAATCAACTGTCAATAGTTGGTGAAGTTGTACCCGACAAATAAATAGTGTTGATTGCACTTGGAGACTTTCCTCCTGTTTGGGAGACTTTTATCACCACCATCAGCAATATCAACGTTATTCCCACATTTGATGAGCTCCTGGGAAAGTGTTTCCAAGAGGAGGCCAAAATGATCTCTAGAGGGAGAATTTCACATCATGAAGAAGGAGAACCTACTGCATTTTCAGCCTATGAAAAGAGAAAGAATGGTAATAAAAAGAAATATACTTTCAAATCAAATAAAGGGAATTTAGACATGTCAAAATTTAGATGCTTTAACTGTCAAAAGTATGGTCACTTTGCTCGTGATTGTAAAGAAAAAAGAAAAGCACCTAGATTCAAAAACAAATATGATTATAGAAAATACACTTCTGAAAATCAAAGAAAAATCCATCCTAAGAAAATAAGAAATCCAAGGTATAGAAATAATGCAACGGAACCTCAATCGGGCTATTTTCTTGTTTTTGCTCTTTCTAGTTCTTCTTCTACAAATTCATTTGATAGTTGATTAGTTGATAGTGGTACTTCCAAACAATTTACTGGTTACCAAGAAGCACTCTCTAATCTAGTTGAGAGAGAGACTTATTTAAATGTTATCCTTGGAGATAATTCTACTCACCAAGTTAAAGGTTATGGTTCAATTTCATTTCAATTAGATGATGGCAAATCTATTTTTCTGCAAGAAGTTTTGTATGTACCTAGTTTGAAAAAGAATCTTGCATCCATATTTGTTTTAAAAGATAAAGGAATGAAAGTTGTTTTTATTAATGGAAAAGTTCTAACTTGGTCTTTGAACTCAAGCATGACAAAAGCCTTCACTCTTGGATCAAGATGTGAAGGGCTTTACAAGGTCAATGGTAAACTCATCCATGCACTGGTCCATGATACTGATCTTCAATGTGAGCTATGGCACAAAAGATTCGCTCACCTACACTACAGAGCCTTACCTCATGTAAGGAAGATGGTTTCTGGAATGCCTGAGATCAGAATGGATCATGAAGGAGTTTTCCCATGATGTGCAAGTGGAAAGCATATAAAGGGACCATTCCCTTCAAGCATAACAAAAACTAGTCAGGTACTTCAGCTCATACATTTTGATTTATGTGAACCTATGTCTATTACTTCTCATTAGTTACTTGTATTTCGTAATTTTTGTTGATGATTTTTCTCGCAAGACATGGATATTTCTTTTGAAAAAGAAAGGGGAAGCATTTGACATGTTCAAAGATTTCAAAGTTCTGATTGAAAATCAAACTGAAAAGTTGATAAAAGCTTTCAAATCTGATAACGAGGGAGAGTTCACCTCCAATGATTTTAATGATCTTTGCAAAGACGCGAGAATAAAGAAAGAAACCATTGTGTCGTACAATACACAACAAAATGGTGTGGCTGAGAGGAAGAATAGAATATTATAGTAGCTGTCAGAGCCATGCTGCATGATCAAAAGCTACCAAAGTTTGTGGGGAGAAGTTGTAGATACTGTTGTTTATGTGCAAAATAGAACTCCTCATCATGCCTTTGACAATAAGGCTCATGAAGAAGTCTTCACTGGTAAAAGGCCTGAGGTGAGTCATTTGAGAATCTTTGGTTGTCTTGTGTACTTCCATGTACCAAAAGAGAAAAGGAACAAACTGGAAGCTTCAAGTAAGAAAGCTACGTTTGTTGGTTATTGTGATAATTCAAAAGCTTTTAGAATTTATGTGCGTGGTCAAAGAACTATAGAGTTTAGCAAAGACGCAACATTTGATAAAGATGCAGCTCTTAGAAAAGCAAGAGGCTCTCCTCCTCCTACCATTGTTGAAAAACAAGATGTTTATGAAAAAGATTCTGCGTCTAAGTCTAAACGAGAACCTGAAAATGAGCTTGTTGATAATCCAATGGGTTCCATGGATCCTCTAGATCCTCCACCACATGATCCTCCTACTAAAAAGAGACCACTATGGTTGTGAGATACCTTGCAAGATGTTGAACAACATGCTACCCCAAGAGGAACATTCAGAGAAAGTAAGAAGACAAGTCGGTTTCAAGGGTATGTTGCTACCATGAGCAACAGCATTTAGGCATAACCATGCAGTTTTGAGGAAGCTGCAAAAGAACAAGTCTGGAAAGATGCCATGACTGAAGAATATGAGTCCATCATCCAGAATGATGTCTGGGAAGTGGTTCCTAGACCTCAAGGTAAATCTGTTGTCACTTCCAAATGGTTGTTTAAGATTAAACATGGCGCAGATGGTAGCATTGAAAAATCCAAGGCTAGATTTGTAACTAGAGGTTTCTCTCAAAAAAAAGGAATAGATTACAATGAGATTTTTGCACCTATAGTTCGATATACTACTATTCGATTTGTTGTTGCCTTAGTTGCTAGCCAAGGATGGACTCTTCACCAAATGGACGTGAAAATTCATGTCTGTAGACTGAAGAAATCCTTATATGGGTTGAAGCAAGCTCTAAGAGCTTGGTGTTGTCGCACAGATTGTCACAACAACACTCAGACCGAGGGCTGTCACCCTGATCCCCGATCTCTCCGTTTAAGCCTGTCTCCCGCGACTAAGGGGGGTAGACCTTATTGGATAATGGATGACCAACTGGAGACCAATTGGTTTGGGAGACACGAGAAGAAACAAGCACTTAATTTATTTTATAAAGTTAATAGACCAGTGCCTTATGAAATAAATGATTAAACGATTATTTATCAAATGCTACAGAAATATAAACTCATGTAAAATAATCATTTATCATCAAATAACCCGAGCGATGTAAGATTTTCAACAGATGCACAATGCCTTAACGATGATCCATCAATTAAACTTAAAGAAAAATTAAATGCTTTAAATGATCATAAAATTTAAATGCTGACTAGCTACCACTTTCACATAGCTAACTTCAAAATAAACATTAAGTGCGTTTAACCATAGAGAAATGGAACAGCTGTGTGGAGATTGGGATTTGATTTGCAGCAGAGTGAAAGGAGTTGAAAACCCCAAGACAGCATACGCAATTCAGAGTTTTCTGCTAGAAAAATAACCTCAAGCAACAGAAAAACTAAAAACCCAGGAAGCAGACAGAAAAACATCCTCTAAATGTTTTCCAGAAATCTTAAAAAAAAAAAAAAAAAATTAAGCTTGCTCTCCTTCAGATTTCTTGAAACCCTCATAAAAAAATTTAGATCTGAAAATGAATGATCTTAAAACCCTTGGAATGCAAGATTGCTGGTTGATATTCCTGAAAAGCAATTTTAAATGAAAGCCCAGCAGGCAGATAGCTTGGAGAATCTCAAATTTCTTCAAAAAAAACCCTGCAAATTCTCTAGTAAATTTTAAATTTGCCCTGCATTCAAATTTGTCTAATGAAAACCCCGAAAATTTTCAAGATCTGTTCCTGCAACCTGTAATGGCAAAAACAGAAAACCCTAAAACCAGCTAAAAATTTACAATATTTACAGATTTTCGACCCTTTAGATGCCAGATTTGTCAATAATCCACAGTAATATTTTCAGAATTTAAATTTAATGTGAGATACTTCAGAAAACCCTGCATGCATTCATAAAAAATTTCAAATGATAAGCCTGGGATCAAGAACTAGCTGGGCTCTTTCAGAAAACACAATCCGGGAGTTGGTTGGTTCAGCCGAGAACTTCCCCTAACGCCCGGTAATTTGAAAAAAATGATTTCCTGCACAGCTTAAAATCAACTATTAACATAGAAGGTGAAAACAATAGTGAAACCCAGATCAAATGGAGATACTTGCCACTATATTTCAGAATCTAAACTATCATTCAAACCCCAAAGATCAGACAAGATATCTGTGCCTAGATCAATCTTCATTAAGTTATCATCAATGGTTGAAAATAAAATTATGCAGAAAAATAAAACAATCTTACAGCATTTCCAGAAGAGTAACACCAGCAAGATTTTTAACCCCAAAGTCTTCCTTTATTGCACAAAAAAAAATGACTACAAGAGAGCTTTCTTCAGCACCAAACTCTCACATCCGATCTCATTTCAAATGACCCCTAGCACCCTATTTAAAGGAAAATTTCCCAACGGCTAGTTCGAGTGATCCATGTCAAAATGATCTCGACCGTCGATGAGGATCAACATGTCTTTTAATCTCATCCGTCGAATTTTTAAATGCGTTTTAATATTAAAAATTGAAATTCTGCATTTATTTACTCAAAAATTGACTTATTATTATTTTATTAATTTTTTAAGTTTTTATTTTAATTTTATTTTTTAATTATTTTTTAATTATTTTTAAAATTTTATAATTTTATTATTATTTTTATTTATTTAATTTTTTATTTTTTTATTTTTTATTTTATTATTTTTTTTAAATTATTTTTTTAGTTTTTTTCAATTTTTTTAATTTTTATTTTTAAATGGATCCTCGAACTTAGGACTTATGAGGGGATTAAAACATTTTCTAACCCTCAAGACACTTTATATCATGACTTTTACAATTTTACATCTCAAAGGGGAAAACCCATTTGACATAGACCCTCATAGACCACCTAGTGCTGCGACCAAATATAATCTAGCAGATCAACACACTAGGATTCCTCTAAGATTCTAATGACAAAATTTATTCCGGCTTTGGGGTTAGGCTGAAGGAAAACTCTGCCGACCATGGATCGGTGAGACAAAACCTTCCGGAACGTAGATTATCATTAGAAAATTAGGTCCACCTAGGCAATTTACATACATGACTCAACTCTGCTAAGATTATTTACAATTTACACATGCAAACTGGGTTTACAACGTAACATGATCAGGTCGATGATGACTGTTGAATGGCATGGACACATCAATCAAGCGCTACCCTTTTGCGAAGAAAAGGGGGTGTACTGTTAAGGGTAGTTGACACGAAGTGTTCAACATCTGGCTCTACTTGGGGACACGTTGCTACATTGCAGGAATGTGAGAATCCAGAATCTGCATTCACGCAACACACAACAGAAATAAGTAGCGTCCATTCAAGAATCATCATATAACATTAAGCACATGAAATATATAAGCTCTTCATTTATTAAGTAGTCTAACGACATGAAAAAGTAAATCTAATCCTAAAACAGAAATGAAAACGCTGAAAAACAAGTAGGGTTAAAAATACAATACAAAGGATGCCCCATGGCATCAGATGTGTTCAATATAGTGTATACTGAGCATTTGCCTGCTTTCAGGCAAATCTGTCGGCTGCTTGTCGGATGTGCCATGTCCAATTCTGCATATGGTAGGACTTTTCCTATCCGAAAGTCAAGCTGCTCGCGGCCGTCTGATGCATCAAATCTTCTTCTCGTTCTCTTTCTTTTGCGTTTTTTCTTTGTGGCAGGCTGTATCACTGATGACATGGAACTTTATGCTTCAAAGCTCTCAGATGAAGTATGTAAGATATGTTTGACATGTCTTTCTTCATTCTGCATCTGCCCTGTAAAGGATGATGGACAAATCTCACAGGTGCCATGAGTTATAACTTGATCTTCAGTGACTAGTGGATTAACCGTGTGAGCATCAACCTGATTGTTAATTTCCCTTTCATCCAAGTCATTTTCAATGGAAAAAAGAACCTCATAACAAGATGGAGCTTGTTGTAACAGATAAGGAGGCTCCTGATCTATTGACATTCCTCGGTTTCTTTCATCTTCTGACCATTGTTGAAATTTCTGAACCTGTATTTTAATGGCATCTGTCTGACTAGAGTGTTCAACCTTCATAGCACTAATTTCCCTGGCATGGTCTTCTTCCATGGTCAATAACTTATTCTGAAAACATATCTGATTAGCTTCCATATCTTTTATTACTTTATCGTCCTTTTCCTTTATGGTCATCAAGCAATGTTGCATAGAGTTTATCTCTTCCTTATGATTTGCTTGCATGGTAGCTAACTGATTATTATGATTGAACATCATGATAGTCATTTCTTTCATCCATAGTTTAATAACTTGTTTGCATAGAATTAATTTCCTATCCATGATTAGCTTTCATGGTTGTTCATATTTTCCTCTAAGCTTGATAACTTGCTTTGCATAAAATAATTTCTGTGTTCATGATTAATCTTCATGCCTCAATTTCCTTAGCTGTTGATTTTTCATTGATCTCCATCTCCCTATTACGTTTTCCCAATGGGTGCATAAAGTTTCGACATCATTGCTAATTAGTTTGATTGATCTCCATATTTTTTACCAGCAACATTAGTTCTTGTATAATTTGCTTTTGATCTTCCTTTTCATTGTCATTTGTCCCTGCTTTTCCACTATCATGGATTTGATTTGCAATGGTACAGGTGGATTGCACATTCTGATATGAAGAATTGTCTTGGAATCTTTCACCGACATCTGGACCTTTTATAAGATTACTTTCATTATGTTGCACAATTTAAGGGGCACAAGGCAAGCTATCTGGATAACCATATCTATCTTTAAAAGCATTGACAATGTCTTGTAAAGAAGTGAAAGAATCTTCAGGACAATTATTAAACCAATTCAAAGCATCACCCTCTAAAGAAGAGACAAAAAGACGCATTTTGACATCTTCATGATTATACTGAGAGGGTCTACAATATATGATCATTATACGAGTAAACAAGCCTAGATGTCTTTTAACAGCGACTAATCACCACTTGAGAAACAAAGGTAATTTAGAAATGGCCACTTCCGGAATATCATGGAGATCATCAGTAAAATGACATGGTTTAAACGAATAATCCATGATGAACAACGAGGGACCAAATGGATGATAGAAAGAGATCTCTGCTCAAGAAAATCAAGAGATGAAATAAGTGGAGTCGCCACTTGAACAGTGAATCTAATTCTAGGATCCAAAAAGCAACAAACAAGCTAATATGAAAGAGGCTTCTTGTTTGGGAAAAATAAATGAAAAGAAATGGAATGGAGTCGCCACCCAAACAAGAAACGAACTGAAGAGTAGGTGCTGATATGACGAAAGATCCAAATGATGCCAAAAAATGTTGAATGTGCAAACTCAAATGAGAGATGAGAAAGATGAAAGAATGATGAGAAATGAGAAGATGAATGTCGTTGAAATGCCAGGGTCAAAAAAACTCTATCCCCGGCAACGGCGCCAAAAAATGTTGTCGCACAGATTGTCACGACAACGCTCAGACCGAGGGTTGTCACCCTGATCCCCGATCTCTCCGTTTAGGCCTGTCTCCCGCGGCTAAGGGGGGTAGACCCTATTGGATAATGGATGACCAACTGGAGACCAATTGGTTTGGGAGACACGAGAAGAAACAAGCACTTAATTTATTTTATAAAGTTAATAGACCAGTGCCTTATGAAATAAATGATTAAACGATTATTTATCAAATGCTGCAGAAATATAAACTCATGTAAAATAATCATTTATCATCAAATAACCCGAGCGATGTAAGATTTTCAACAGATGCATAATGCCTTAACGATGATCCAGCAATTAAACTTAAAGAAAAATTAAATGCTTTAAATGATCATAAAATTTAAATGCTGACTAGCTACCACTTTCACATAGCTAACTTCAAAATAAACATTAAGTGTGTTTAACCATAGAGAAATGGAACAGTTGTGTGGAGATTGGGATTTGATTTGCAGCAGAGTGAGAGGAGCTGAAAACCCCAAGACAGCATACGCAATTCAGAATTTTCTGCTAGAAAAATAACCTCAAGCAACAGAAAAACTAAAAACCCAGGAAGCAGACAAAAAAACTTCCTCTAAATGTTTTCCAAAAATCTTTAAAAAAAAAATTTAAGCTTGCTCTCCTTCAGATTTCTTGAAACCCTCATAAAAAAAATTAGATCTGAAAATGAATGATCTTAAAACCCTTGGAATGCAAGATTGCTGGTTGATATTCTTGGAAAGCAATTTTAAATGAAAGCCCAGCAGACAGATAGCTTGGACAATCTCAAATTTCTTTAAAAAAAACCCTGCAAATTGTCTAGTAAATTTTAAATTTGCCCTGCATTCAGATTTGTCTAATGAAAACCCCGAAAATTTTCAATATCTGTACCTGCAACCAGTAATGGAAAAAACAGAAAACCTAGAAGTAAAATGTGCCAAAAACAAAACTGAAAACCCTAAAACCAGCTAAAAATTTACAATATTTACAGATTTTCGACCCTTTAGATGCTAGATTTGTCAATAATCCACAGTAATATTTTCAGAATTTAAATTTAATGTGAGATACTTCAGAAAACCCTGCATGCATTCATAAAAAATTTCAAATGATAAGCCTGGGATCAAGAACTGGCTGGGCTCTTTCAGAAAACACAATCCGGGAGTTGGCTGGTTCAGCCGAGAACTTCCCCTAACGCCCGGTAATTTGAAAAAATGGATTTCCTGCACAGCTTAAAATCAACTATTAACATAGAGGGTGAAAACAATAGTGAAACCCAGATCAAATGGAGATACTTGCCACTATATTTCAGAATCTAAACTATCATTCAAACCCCAAAGATCAGACAAGATACCTGTGCCTAGATCAATCTTCATTAAGTTATCATCAATGGCTGAAAATAAAATTATGCAAAAAAATAAAACAATCTTACAGCATTTCCAGAAGAGTAACACCAGCAACATTTTTAACCCCAAAGTCTTCCTTTATTGCACAAAAAAAATGACTACAAGAGAGCTTTCTTCACCACCAGACTCTCAGATCCAATCTCATCTCAAATGACCCCTAGCACCCTATTTAAAGGAAAAATTCCCAACGGCTAGTTCGAGTGATCCATGTCAAAATGATCTCAACCGTCGATGAGGATCAAGATGTCTTTTAATCTCATCCGTCGAATTTTTAAATGCATTTTAATATTAAAAATTGAAATTCTGCATTTATTTACTCAAAATTTTGACTTAATATTATTTTATTAAATTTTTAAAGTTTTTATTTTATTTTATTTTTAAATTATTTTTTAAAATTTTAAAATTTTATTATTATTTTTGTTTATTTATTTTTTTAATTTTTAATTTTTTAATTTTTTAATTTTTAATTTTTTTTATTTTTTTTTAATTTTTTTTTTATTTTTTCAATTTTTTTAATTTTTATTTTTAAATGGATCCTCGAACTTAGCCTTTGGAAAAATCACCTAGGACCTAGGACTTAGGACTTATGAGGAGATTAAAACATTTTCTAACCCTCAAAACACTTTATATCATGACTTTTACAATTTTGCATCTCAAAGGGGAAAACCCATTTGACATAGACCTTCATAGACCACCCAGTGCTGCGACCAAATATAATCTAGCAGATCAACACACTAGGATTCCTCTAAGATTCTAATGACAAAATTTATTCCGACTTTGGGGTTAGGCTGAAGGAAAACTCTGCCGATCATGGATCGGCGAGACAAAAAACCTTCCAGAACATAGATTATCATTAGAAAATTAGGTCCACCTAGGCAATTTACATACATGACTCAACTCTGCTAAGATTATTTACAATTTAGACATGCAGACTGGGTTTACAACGTAACGTGATCAGGTCGATGATGACTGTTAAATGGCATGGACACGTCAATCAAGCGCTACCCTTTTGCGAAGAAAAGGGGGTGTACTGCTAAGGGTAGTTGACACGAAGTGGTCAACACTTGGTATGGTCGCATTGATAGCTACCTGATAAAGCTTGGTTTCACAAGAAGTAGTGCAAACCCAAACCTCTACTTCAAGATAGTCCAAGGTATACCTTTGATTTTGGTATTGTATGTTGATGATTTATTCTTGACAGGAGGAGAACCTCTTATCCTCTAGTGTAAGAGGGAGTTAGCTTCTGAATTTGAAATGAAAGACCTTGGTTTGATGTATTACTTTCTGGGTCTAGAGGTCTGGTAAAGACCTGGTGAAATTTATTTTTCTCAAGGAAAATATGTTGTTAAGCTTCTTGAAATATTTGTTATGGTAAAATGTAAGTCCATGCATACTCCTATGGAAATGAACTTTAAGAAATTAATAAATTATGTGGCAAAGTTGTAGGACCTAGTCTATCAAATCCAACAGAGTATAGATAGCACATTGGTGCTTTGGTGTTTTTGGTAAACACTAGGCCTGACATATGCTTTGTTGTAAACACTTTAAGTCAATATATGATTGATCTCTTTCATGCCCACTGGATTGTTGAAAAACATGTACTCAAATACTTGCATGGAACTATCAATCTAGGATTGAAATACACTACTAAAAATGTAAGACTTCATGGATATACTTATGTTGATTGCGCTGGTAACTCTGCTGATAGAAAGAACACTTCTAAGTGCTACTTTAGCTTGGGATTTGCCATGATCTCTTGGATAAGAAGAAAGCAGAAGTTTGTTGCACTGAGTACAGCTGAAGTTGAGTACATTGCTGCTAGCATGGCTAGGTAGTTTGGCTGAGGAAGCTTTTTGGGGAGCTATTTGAGCAAGTTACAAACACAACAGTTATATATTGTAACAATAAGAGTAAGATTTGTCTTGCAGAAAATCTTGCGTTTCATGACAAGTCCAAGCATATTGAGATCAAGTATCACTATATCCGGGATATGGTGCAAAGAGGAGCAGTGAAGTTCCATCACATCTCCACTAATGATCAGATAGCTAACATTCTTACCAAGCTTTTACCGAAAGGAAAATTCTTGGTTTTTAGAGAGCAGTGTAGACTTATGACGTGACCCTTCCGGGAAGTGGTCACATCTTATTGAGAACACTGAGTTGTCTTTCCCCCCTGTCAGAGCTCGCAAGATTAGGGAATGATGTTGGAAAGCTCCTGAGGATGAGGGACCTCTTGTGTAGTGTGTGCCACAAGAGTAGGCCTCAGTATGCATCCAACCCACAGTTTGAGACGTGGGAAGAGCCACCTATCTAGTCAATAGGTGTAATCAGACTTATCTATGTGACTTGTCTAGGATGCAAGTGTTCCACCACTTGCACAAAACCTTTTTATGTTTGATTCTTCTCTGTGTGACTTGTTTGAGTCTTTTTTATGTGAGGCATATGTTCTATCACTTAATTTTTTGAAATGAAAATTGGTTTTGTAATCCTTGTCTATGTGAAATGTGATGATTCTTTCCTTACCAAATTTGTGTCAAATGGATGATTCTTCTTTAGATTGTGACTTCATTGTTACAGATGTTACAGAGCAAAGTTGAACTGAGATGAATGAAATAGATCAGAGGAAGTAAGGATCTTTGATGCAGAAAGAAATTCCTCTCTATATGAGAGGGAGTGTTAAAATTTAGCAACTCAAGGATGAATTTCTCCTAAGAATAAATCATATCTTTCAGTTTTGTTTGAACCGCCCATGATAAAATTTTATTTCTAACCATTTTAATGTGACTTTCCAAAAATAGAAAGTTGTGTCTAAACGATCAAATATGATCTCAACATATGGAATCCATTTTAAAATTAAATCAATCATGATTATACAAGTTAAGAATTAATATTTTTATCCTTACTCGTATTATTATTATTATGATATTATTATTTATAAAATAGTCTAAAGCTAAGTCACAAGACATGTCCTCCAAGGTCTTGTGTCCTGTATTTAATGTACTAGACACGAAAACAGCCCTAAAACGTGTCGAAAACGTTTTTTATCATGTCCTATAAAACATAAAACGTATTCGGTGTCCTACTCCTGGAAAACGAGTATTCGGTGTCTAGAATACGTTGCCCTAACGTTTTTTCTCCGGTTGAATACGTACCCCACGAAATCACTAGTTTAAAGCCCACGCAATTATTTTTTCCGGGTTCTTTTCCTATTTTCCTCCGCCATTTTCCTCAGTCGTCGCTCTCCATCGTTGTATATTCGGAGTGTGAAGCCGAGTGTGGACCAAGTCATCTTCGTGGACTCGTGGAGTTGTTTGGTCACAGCGTGTGTGAGGTTTGGCAACTTGACAGGCTGCAACTTTCAGGTAAACTGTGGTCCGTCGCTCTATATTCATCGTGACGTGTTTGCTTACAGAAATTGTGTTAGTTGCTTTAGAAGCAATGCTTGCTCTCATGCAGGCTTTCTTTTAGGTAGCTTGATATCACTCTAGATGGTTCAGTTATTTCTCTATCTTTTTGGTGAAGGTGAATGATTATTATTTCTAATGGATTGAATGTGCTATCACTAAAAGACATTTAAGCCTTAAAGAAATGCGCTTCAAAAACTTGTGTCAGTCTATCAGACTATTCTTCGAGATGGGCATTTCATAAATGTGGTCTATAATTATAACTCCATAATTGAACAGTCGTAAAACAAAATACATCTTAGAATGGACAGAAGAAGAATTCTTTCCTAACGCTTGCAGCGTCTATAAAGTGTGAATTCAAGTAGTTGCGCATCTTGTCATCTTTTAAGATCTGGGAACTTCTATGGTAATTTTATTTTGCGAGTAATGTATGATTATAATATCATAAAATGCAAGCTTCTTGACTTTCTCACCTATAATTCGAGTAAAACAAATTTCTACTTGTGTAATCACCTATTACGTTTCCAATTCAACCGTGTTTAGAGGCATGTTTCTGACAATATTTTGAATCTCTTTACTCTGAAGGGATAATCTAAGTTCTGATGTTCCATTAACTTTTTTTTTGTCTTCTTTTTATTACATTTGTCCAACTGTTCTTTCAGCGCTATGTAGCGCCCACCATACATGTGAGATTCATATTTTGAATGCATTCACTAATTGTGCATAACTTTAAATTTTAATCTTACAATGTGATTGAAGTTATCGAGAAAAACAGTAAGAATTACTTTGAAGAGACTGGGCAAGGATAAATGTGATGATCGAGATATTTGAAAAGCATCAGTAGACGCGAAGCACGAGTGAACAATAAATATGTAGTGGCATCAATGACATATACCTTCTTTGACAGAAGTATTGAACTATAATTGCATGTTGTATAACCTTCAATTTATTGCGCTCGAAGGATATCTTGCCATATAGATGGCAAATTTTTTACCCATTCCCATGCCTCCAGACCATAGAAAATTCTCTTTCATGGTCTTATAAATACTATTACAAAAATAAATGGACCTTAATTCCTCAAAGGAAGAAGGATCATCAGATTTAAGATTAGGGCTATAAAAGTGGCATTGAAGGCGGCAGTCATCTTCCCACTTCTCCTGGATTCATCAAATCTTCCTCAATGAACATTGAATATTCAAGAATCAAGACCAAGCATATCACATTCTAATTTCTAAATAGTAAATTCTGATTCTATTTATATTTTTTAAATGAACTATGAACTTTGAAGTAATTATATTTTAATTTGATTAGATAAGTTGCAGCCTGCAATTTAATATGGATCAAAAACTATATTTCGATATATATATATATAAAACATGTCTCTCGTGTCTTGTTTCCAGGTCCCTACTTTTCGTATTGAATACTCGTATTACATGTCCTCCATGTCTTGTGTCCTCATGCCATGTGACTTAGGTCTAAAGTCATTCACCTTTAATGGATTAATAAAAACAAATTCTCTCATAGAATAAGTAAATTAAATTGAGAATCTCTTAGTGGGAAAATCAAACCTTTCTTGCAATAAAATAGTAACTCCACACTTAAGAGAATGTAACTCTCCCTCACTAATTCAATGTATGGCAAAAGTGTATCTCCTCCTCATTAAATGCACTTGTAACTCCCTCATTCAATTCGATTTGTAACTCTCACCAAATATTCTCTCATGTCTAAGTGTAACTCTCACTCTCCCTAATTCGAATTGTAACTCCTCCAGACAAGTGTACCTCTCTATTCTTGGGATGAGTTACACTTCTTAAGTAACTCCTCCCTCATGGGATTCAATTCTCCTATTATTGGCTCAAGGAATGAATTCATTTTGTAACTCTTCTCTTTTCTCATCTATTTAAGCAAGAGCAAGTGAGAGTTGAGAGTAGCATGTCCATTGTGAAGAAGGAGAGCTAGTGTTGAGTGTGTGCAAGAGAAGTGTGAGAGCAAGTGAAGAATAAAAGCAAGGCAAGAACTAGAGCAAGTGTGAAAGACAAGATCTGATCAAGAGAAGGAGGAGATCTTCAAGCAAAGAGCAAGAGCACTTCAGCTGCAAGTTGATCAACCATTGGTGAATTTATTCATTCTCATTCTCTCTCTGTGTACTCTACTGAACAATTGAATAAATCTAATAAAAGAATAATCATTTGGGTTTTCCCCTTGTGGGTTTTGCCCTTTCATTGGAACTAACTCCCAGTATCTCATACATTCAATTTTCTGCAAAGTACATTCAATTTTCTGCAACGTACATTCAGCTTTCTGCGAAGTACGTTTAACTTTTTGCAAAGTACATTCAACTCCATTTAGTTTTCTACAAAGTACATTCAATTTTCTGCAAGTACATCAATTTTCTACATAGAACTTTTAAGAATCTGCAAAGAATTTTTAATTTTCTGCATAGAACTTTCAGATTTACACACTCCCTTTATTTCCAAGCTATGTGGGACTATGTTATTACTGCAAGAAAAGGCTTCGATGGCCCTAGTATGCATGACTTGAGGGGATCTCTTTTGAAAAAGAGGTTTTACCCAAAGATGATTATTTGGAGTTAAAGAGTCATGAGCCAACACAAGTTGTTACATCATGTCAGATGGATGGAGTGATGGAGAGAACCATACTATCGTAAATTTCCTTGTCTATTGCACTCAAAAAACCATGTTTTTGAAATCAATTGATGCATCTGGTAGAATAAAAGATGTAAACATGTTATTTGAGCTTTTGGATGAGATGGTTAGAATAGTGAGGGGGGGAAACGTTGTGCAAGTAATCATAGATAATGCCTCACACCTTGTTCATGCTAGAAAGATGCTAGAGTCCTAATATAGGACCATATTTTCGATCCCATGCGTTGCACATTGTATAAACCTTGTGCTTAAGGACCTAGGTGGAGTGGATTGGATAAAGAACGATGTAGAGCATGCCAAGTATATCACAAAATACATCTACAACCACTCATGGGTATTGAACCTAATGATAAAAAACACCAAGGACAAGGAGCTTGTTAGGCTTGCCATCACAAGATTTGCCACTCACTTCCCCATGTTGAAATCTCTCATTTCCCATGGGTTATATCTATGAGGCTATGGATCAAGCAAAGGAGCAAATACAAGCATCCTAAAAGAATTAAGTAGGTAAGTATGGGCCTATTTGGGAGATTATTGATAACAAGTGGAACAATCAACACCATTTCCCTATATATGCAATTGGATATTCCTTGAAACCAAGGATTCATTACAAAGCTCAATTAGGAGAAGATTGGACTATGGAGGTCAAGGATAGGTCGTATGAGTGCTTGGAGCACATGGTGCCTGATGTGTCCTAGCAACTGGAAATACATCAATAGACCAATGCTTTCATTAGCCCCATAGGTACCTTTAAAGTTAAATTGTTTTTTTCCAAGGAAATTTCTAGGTAGATCTACCCGAAGGGATCACATCCTATCAACTTATTAGGAGAGCCTAACCCCGAGGGTGTCGAGGAGAATTGACCCTATGACCTCCCATTAGCGAGGTGCTTTGGCAATGAGAACTCAACCAATTGAGCTAACCCTCGAGGCTTTAAAGTTAAATTATCTAAAAGTCAAACTATAAATATTTGTTGTATACTGAACTAACTTTAGTCTGTCATAACACATTGGTGGTGTTGAAGAAAGTGTAACTAGGTTCGGTCTTCATAAATGTACTTTTGATATTTCCATTTATTCAATAAAAGAAATATTATTTTTGTTATATTTATCAATGCGTTTCTTGCTCATTGAAATAGGTCTAGCACATGATAAAGTGTTATAGGTAAGTCAAAGGTTCAAAAGAAAGTTAGAAGACCCTTAGGGGCATGTTACACCATGTACATATTTGTATAAGAGTCAAAGAATATCCCTCCAAGCAAAGACAAGTCCTCTCCATGCAATGACATCATCAAAGGAGCAAAAATGATGAAGGAAACTCAAGTTGGCCTACAGTCATCATGTCGGCCTCAAGACGACCTAAAGGAGGGACAGTCATCTATATATAGAGGTTGTCCACTCCCTAAAATAACAAGCAATCCACCTCTAAAATCAGCGAGCAAGGAAGACCGAGAAAAGGATGAAAAAGGATGAGTATAAGGAACCTCTAGTGCAGCAAAGGAGAAGTCATCACCGAAGGTTGGAGGATTGTTTCTAGGGTAAAACACAGTCACACGTGCGAGAAAAGGAGGCATCTCTATGGTCATAACAACAGTAACGTAACAATCTCTTACTTCTCATTGTTTGGGCTTGAAACTTAGGCCTATAAGGCCTCCCACTAGAGAAAAGAAGAGACTCTCTCAATCAAAGAAGAAAGAAACCAAATACTCGAGGAAACCTCTCACACGTGCGAGAATTTAGGGCTGCAAGACAGTGATATCAAGTCTACAACTACACCTTGAAGAAGGAGCTCGGTTGGTCAAGAGGAAGGAAGGGATCATCACAAGTATAGGGTCTCACTAAAGATCAAGGATACGTATCTCTTCTAGAGCAAGCGCAACAAGGACTATCAACAGTTATAAGAAGAACGAAGTGCCGAAAGAAGGAGGACGAAGTGCCAGGGAACGAAGTGCTAAAAGAAGGAGGACGAAGTGCCAGGGAACGAAGTGCTAAAAGAAGGAGGAAGGACTTGACTTGTGCTTAGAGGATATTCTTGTCAAGGGTCTAGAGTTTGGCATTGACCAATAAGAAGCTTCAATAAGAGAAACTTATAAAAGGGTTTTCCTCTCTAAGAAAGAGAGGTTTTGCCCTGGCAGAGAGCCAACATCTTGTGCTATTGTTCTTATGTTTTTGGTAGCAGTTTGATGAAATAAACACACATGCATTAATAAGAAGAAGAAAAAAATTAATCTTACGGGATAAATTGTAAAAGAGCTTCACAAATTGTTATCAAGTCTAGAAGAATCCTACTATACCCCATTGCCCTATATTCTTCAACAGGTGGGAGTCACTTGGCAGCCAATGTCCTCCATTGCAAACTTTGCAATTAGAGTCCTCAATCGAACTTGCAATGCTTCTATATGTGAGCACAATTGGTCAATTTTTAGCGGATTCACACGAAGAAGAGAAACAATTTGGAACAAAAATGATTGAATGATCTTGTCTTCATGCAATAGAAACTCTGACTAAGATATCACTAATTGCATAACGAAAGGCCTAATAAAAATCCCATTGTGTTCAATAATATTGATCCAACTTCAAAATGGGTAGAAGAAACTCAACCACCAAAGTTTAATCTTGATTTTGATATTGATGCCATGAAATTTGAGGAGGTTGATCCCAATGCAAATCTAGTAGTCAAACCAAGAGCTAAAGGAAGCAAAGCACCAAGCATGGCACATGTAAGCACTAGTTGTGCACCTCAGCCAACTTGTGATTCCACTAAGCCTCCCATTGATAATCCCATTTCTAGTAGTGGAAATGAATTTGATGAGTAATCATTTGAGCATTGACTTGTAATAGGCCAGTGGCCCAATCTTGTAGAATGGTTTTTGGACTCTAGAGGCCATTTAGAGGCTCTTTAGTTATGTGTTTTGTTGCTGATATGCATTGCACTCAGTGCCATTTTGATATATTCACCTTTACATGGTATATATATGAGCAAACTTTGCATATTATGTCTCTAATGGTTTAGAATCATGGTTTGGAATCTTTAAAAAAAATCATTAAAAATAAACTATTTTACTGTTTTTTTTTCGACCAGTTCATTGAATCCAATTCGATCCAGTTACCGTTAAAAAACGTGTTTGATAGGTGGCAGTTCAAAGATCAGTTCTGAATTTTAAAACTATGGAATAAACACATATATTCTATATATGCAATTTTAGAATTGCTGCAACATTTAGCTTTCTACGAAATATGAAAGACCGCATTATTTACAAATAAATCAATAAAAAAAGGCCTATGGCTGGATATCCAACAAAATTTGAACCCTAAGCTTCACTGGTCCAAAATCAAAGGAAAAGAAGAAAACGGCTAAATATGATAAGACATTTCAGATCGAAATCCATTTAACTGCTAAAATCTTGAATTGGATTTCATTCAATAAGTAATTTGGTTAATATTGAATGTTTACATATATTTAATTTATATGAATATAAATGAACATATCAGTGATGGTCATATTCTAGGGCATAAAGTTGTCGCTCACCTTTCGCTTTGTTTTTCTAAAGCACCTGATAACGCTGTGGAGGCTAAATCACAGACCCTAATGTGCGGTACATCTTCACACTTTATGGAGCAGCACAGGCACTTAAATCTCCTATAAAGCTACACTTATATAGTTTTGGGCATATGCCCATATATATTCAAAAATATGAGAAGGGACCAAACTTTGCAACAAATTCTCAGTTCGATGAAAATAATTTCATCATGTCAAGGTAATTCGCTATGAAGCTAAATGGTTTTGGGCATATACCCATATAATCAAAAATAGGAGAAGCAACCATATTTTGCAATAATTTGGCAGTTCAATGCAAATAATTTCATCGTATAGAAGTAACATATAAGACCAGCATTCCATGATCCTTATGTATGTTAATGGGGATAATTCACAGAGGTGGTGGCCCTCCTAACATAATCATTGTTTATCTGCAGAATCAATATGTCTACTCGCTCGACATCCCTTTCTACATGCAAGGTGTTTAGTTGATGTCTATGCATAATAAGCAATGAAATACAACATGTTTAATGTCTAATTTCTAGCCACTTTAAAATCTCTCACCTCTCTGTGTGATCCTCTCTTCTCTATGTGACCATGGAGACCATATGATAATTTGAAACCCAAATACAAACAAAATTTTCCTCCAAACAAAAGGAAAAATTTATAAAATTGCCAACCTTCGTGACGGAGCTCCTTCCTCTGGACATAAAGCTGAACCAGATCTTTATCGAGAGCACGCAAAACCTCAGCCCTGGAGGCCGTTCTCAGAATGAGAGCGGACTCATAATTTATAAGATTATGCAGCCTCTGCTCCACCAAGTGCTTCTGCCTTTCGATTTCGAGGTTTTTTTCAAAGCTACTATCCTTCAATCTGAGTTCAAGCCCCTTCAATAGCTCCTCGTAAGCTTTGATTTCTTTGCTCAAGGCTTCAATCTTGGACTCTTCGGCCTTAATCTCGGCGTTAATTTTCTCGTTCTCTGCGTGAACGCTCTGAATTTCTGCTTCGACCCTGGTAATGTGCCTCTGCGGAAATGGATCCCGGGCCATCGACATTGACGTGACCGACACTATAGCCATTTCTCCCCAAAGTTGCTGTTCCTTCCCCTCCTCCTCCCTACCATTTAGCTGCAAATTTCTTCAGTCCATTTTTATCCTCTTCCTCTCCCCATTTCGGGACTTTCAGATGTCAACAATTTCAGCTTGAAATGATGATGTGGAAACTGGTAAGACTTCGTTTCGATGCCTTTGCAGATTCATACCTGGCAAACCCAAATTTATACTAGTGTTGGGCTTGTAGAAGGGCATCCACAAAATGGAATGTGTAGCGATTGATCAAACTAATTAGGTGATAGGAAACGTAGTGCTGGCTCACGGAAGCAATGCCATAGATATTTCGGGCTTCATTTTCCTTCGTGAATGGGTCGTGTATTTACTGGGACAAATTCATAGTAAACACTGAAAGTTTAGTTCCATCCAGAAGCGGTTTTGATTTGATTGTGACGAGCGGTTTTGTTTTGATCGCGACAACTTTATAAACAACAACAAAAACATTTAAAGTAGATATTTTGCGGAGTATTTCATGTATATTTATATTTGTGTTTGAAAATTTATTATTAAATTAAATATATCTACATGTGTCTTTTGGAAATCATTTTAGTAAATATACAATTTAGGTTTTTCATTTATTTTTAAATCGTTTCATTAGATTGACGTAAATTTTAACTTGTTTATTTTGTTAGATCAGAACTAAGTTTTTGAGTTATAATTATATGTTCTGTTAATTATATTTATCAAATGGAAATAATATTTTATTTTTTTATTTATATAATATTTTATTTTATTGTTGGTTAAAGTATTAAGGTTGAGTTATTATATTCAGCGTTGTAATGAAATGTAAATATATTAATAATTTGATTTTTAAATTACTTGACTTGTGGTATTCAAATTTAATTAAGTGTTAGATGTTTTGAATTAGATTACCAAATTTAATTGAGGGATGTATTTTTTCATGTTAAATTTTGTTTAATTATATTTTATTTTATTTAATATCATTTTTTACTAATAGATTTAGGGCTTTGGTATCATGTTTTTGCGGTCATCTATAATTTAACTTATTGTGGTTATATACCACGTTTTAATCTTAACATATATTAATTTTTTTATTTTTTTAATTAAAGTGTTTTTGTTTATACAGGTGAATAATCACATCTTAATTTTATGTTATAATATATTTGTATTCACCTAATTGTTTTACATTGTATTTAGATAGTTTGATTCATATAGTAGTGCTTTCAACTTATGTGATATATAACTTTGCAAATATTATTACAAGCAATAAACATGTTGATAATTTATAAACATTTTCAGCATATAATCGTTAGAAGTTAAAAATTTGATTTAGTTTCTTTTTCTTTAAATCTATTTACAATTTTTTGAAAAAAATAAAATTATGCTATTGCAACATATTAAGTTTTTTGCCCATGGTTTTGGATTGACAGTGAATAGGTGTGTAGTTAAGGCACTCCTAAATGTTCAATTTCTACTTTATTTGGGTGTTATTCTTAGACATAACCATGATATAACCTCACCATTATTGTTGTCGAACTTACAAACAAACAAAATGTGTATTAAGTTTTCTAGTCATTTTATCCATGGGTCAAGTAGCAATAGCAATATTCCCTATCAAAATTTAATTCCTCTCAAAAGTATGGTATATTTCAATTTCATGAATCAATGAAATTATTATAATTCTTTATTTTAATAATAGAGTATTTTTCATACAATATAAGACAATATCTCACCTCTTCTTCTTTTTTTTAACAAATGGATAGCATTTATATTAAAAAAACAAAATACATGGCCATAACCATTTACATGTTTCAAAGATATTCTAGGCTTGCAAATTTGAGATTGAGAATGGAGGGCTCAATCCAAACCTTTAAGCAACTTTCCCACGACACAAAAATTCCAGTGCCTTTCCAAGTAAATATTTTCCAAAAAAACCTTAATATCCAAATACATCTACATTTCATTTTTTCACAAATCTTATTTTGATCTAGTCTAACTTCTTGTTTTTCTCGATGAAAAACTTTTCCCTTTCTTCCTAACTTGATTCAAATCCACATTTTTTGCAAATTTAGATGAATCATTCTTTGGCAAGTGTACGGTAATATTCTTGAGATCTTCCTCGTGTGCCTAATATGCCCAAGAAGTTGCATTTTCAACATTATTCCTTGTGGTTTCAGGCAGAGATCTGTTTTCCACAAGGGATTGTTGCTTGTCCACTAATGTTGTGTTCGGGGAATCCTTGTTGGCGACCAAAGGATCTAAATTGGCCTACAATTTTTCCTACTTAGATTTTGATGTCGCAAATGTTATTTCTTTGGTCATATCTGCTTCCTTTTTGTCTTTTGGTTCTTTCTTGTCCTGAAGCTCTTCATCTTTGTATATCGTATAATGATCACCTTGCGCTCGTTCCGACCATTTGGGCCTCTGGGGTTTTGTTCGATCTTTTCTACTTTGGGAGCATTTGGGGCAGTTTTAAATTAGATGCTCTATTTCATAGCATGTCTACACCAAAATGCAATATTCGCATTGTTGAGCTTTTGGACCCAAACATAGTTTAGAGCTGTCAAAATATGTTTTGCCGGAAAACCTTTGTTGAATTCCATCTCCACACAAATGCAGCCATAAGTAGTCTTGTAAAAATTTTATGTTTTACAACAATGATGATAAAACCTTCCCAGTGCATTCCCAATGGAGGAAAGCAATGTAATATTCCAAAAATGCAAGGGAAGGTTCAGAAGCCTTACCCAAACTGGGTTTGTGGAGATTGATGTCGTTACCAGATCAAAAGTGAGAGTCCAGGGCTACATGAAGAGACCAACACTGCCCCAAAACCACCACTCAGCTTCACAAATGGCTTTCTTGTCCTCTATATTATCAAAAACCACGGCAAAAAAACCCCGAGCCATAGGGTAAATGTTCAATTTGTCTATCAAAAGGGGCTTCTAAGTCTCAAAGATCCATTTACATAAATCAACAAATCACAGTCAGTAACCATTAAACCTACAAACCAAGCCATTCTTCAAAAAATATTTTCATAACAAAAAGTTTCGTAATCCATAGGAACATTGAGGGAAGGAATTTCTTCAACCACTAGAAGACCAAATCCAAATTTCAGCATAGAGTTGTATGAAACCGAAGAAGAGCTAGCTTGACCAGCAATCGTACTTGCAAAAGAAACTATCTTTTTTGCTAAATCACAAGGATTTGCCATTGAACAATCTGCAGAAAAATCCACACAAACAAAGCAAAGATTGGAAAATTAGAGCAAAACTCTAGCCGCCACAAAAACTTCTAAAACTCCTTCCATTTTGCATTTTACATTTTACATTACAACAATATCCCCCTCTTAATAAATATTGAATATTTAACATTAAATATTTTAAAATATTTTAGTAAAAGAAAAATTCATTACATTGAAATTATACTTAAATATTTTAAATTGCATTTTTCATAATATTGTATTTATAGAAAAAATTTGAGTAATAAAAAGCATGAAGTATTAAAACAGAGTAAATAATTGCAAAGTAACTAATCGCATAGTAAAATAAAATAACCACCCAAAAAATCCAATCCATTTTGTGAAACTTACACATGTCACCCCATACAATGCATAAGAAACCGTAATATCATCTATTTGGACTCTTAGTGTTTAATGTATAAGCAATCAAACTAATGATAGGTTATATTATCTCATAATTAGTATTAGTTTTCATTATCATATCACATTATATGGGTGTTTCTAAAATCTAATTTCATAAATACCATAGTTTTTTGTTAAGTTTTTTTTTTCTAAATAAGATTAATCTATTAACATAAAGGGAGTAAAATTACAATAAGATCGAAGTTAAAAACATTGTCTAGAAGAGAGGCAAAGGTGTCAAGATAAACATGGAATGAGACTACCCCTTTTCAGGGAGCTCAGTGTTGAACCGTTTACTGAGTTTACAAAATTCAAAAAAGAGCTGAAATTCCATAAAACAGTCTAAACAAAAACTTGCCCAATAGTATGGGCCACCTGTTGAGGTTTCATGACAACAAAAAGCAAGCTAAACATCAGGAGTTTCTTCAATAATCCAGCACCAACCTGTATCAGGGCCGTCCCCTTCAAGAGCAGTTGTTGAGTTGGATGGACCAGGGTCCGCCGGCGACATAACCACATTCGGAGCGCTACTAGCTGGAGCCACAGGAACCTGTAAAGACGCTCTACCAATCCCTAACTGGATGCTCGAAACCAGTTCAGAAACAGAACCTGGGCCTTCCTGATGAGAACTAGGCTCGCCCTCTTGGGCTTCCTCATGGAAGACCACCGAAATGTGCGCGGTGATCCTTGGACGGTTCAGAGCGCTGCAGAAGGTGAAGAGCGCAGAGCCATATGAGGGACACCCTCTTCCACTTCGAGTGCGCGGATAATGCCCAACAGAGAAATCGCTTGAAGGGGAAGGCGACTCGGTGGACGGGTTGGAAGGCACCTGCCTGAGTTGACCTCGTCGACACCTCATTCGATGGCGACGGCAAGGCATCGGGGCGATCGAAGCAACAGTATGAGAGCGAGGCGGGGCAGCAACGATGACCAAGCCAGCGGAAATCGGGAAAACAAAGACCAGGCCAGCAGAAATCAAGAAAACGACAGTTCGCAGGCCTGAAGCCCGGGAATAAAAACAGAAGGAAGACAGATGCAGCTCTACCGTAAGACAAGAGCCAGGATTCAGAGCCACCTCCCCGTTCAATCCACCAAAAGCAGCAGTGAGGATGAGTCCCACATAAGTGATGCAAAAATCAGAGCTCCGTCCAGATTTTGGATAATTCGGCGAGTGAATCAACGGAATTTGCTCCCCCTCCAACTCATAACTGAGCCTTAAAATATCAATCTCCTTCAGGCCTCGAGATACATCCATCATTACTGCAGCAGTGAATGGAGCCAAGGTCTGAGACCAGCCGGAGCGTGCGAGCACATAAACCAGGGTGTCGAACATGGAGGGAGATTCAAAGTCGTTTAACATCGTGCAAGTGAACTCTGCGTAAACCAAATTCCGAGAGCCTTCATTTATGAAATGAGTAATCATACTGTACTAGGTGGGCAAGTGTCGTCCCTCCTCGTACCACCTCTGTCCCATCCAAATTAATAGCTATTTAAACACCCGCATCCGGAGAGTTTTTTGTTAAAGTTATTTTTGGATGTAAAAAAATAATAAAAATAAATAAATAAATCGCTTCACCGTTAAAATCCCTTTCCTTTACAAACCTACAATACAATATCGTTTGTAATACAAATGACAATGAGTGAACAAGTTCAAGAAAACAAACTAAGGAGCACCATGAAATTCAAATATTCGATTCATATATAAAATCTTAACTCCATAAATACAACACTTAAATTTTTTAAGCATTTTGTTTTCTTACTACTTCCTTGATTTTGTTATTCCTATATATATAACTTTCATTTCAATAAGTATAGTTTAAATTTAATTAATAAATATAAGAATATATGCTAGTATATTTTAAATTTAACTAAAAATATAATAATATATTCTTATATTTTAAAATTTAATTAAAAATATATATATATATATTTTAATTTATATAAGAATCATATATAATTTAGATTTAAATTTCATTAAATTAATATTAAAAAAATAATATTAATTTAATATGATAGATTTGAGATGCTTGAAACTTTTAAGGTTGGAACATCTTTACTTAGTTTTTAAAGACCAAAAAAACTTAATAAAATGCAAAAAAAAAAAAAATCTTTTATAAATAAATAAAACTAAAATATAACCATTAAAAATAAAATATATTAAAAATAATGGAAAAAAATTGAGAATTGATTAAAATAATTTCGTTATTAACTATTGAACATTTAAGAATAAATCGCAATATCGCATCAGCGGAAACCAACGGTCGGAGCCTTTACATATAGCAATATGCGATTGCGATCGGATCGCATCGCAATATCGCATCAGCGGAAACCAAGGGGCGGAGCCTTTACACCTTCATATGTGCGATGCGATGATGCAGACCCGACGGTATTCTAAATATTATTTGATAACATTTGTTTTTGTTGTTTGTATGATTGACCAGCGGGTCTGTCGTTTTGTTGTCGCTTCTGGTGGTGTTGTGTTGAATCTTCTTCGAGGTTTTGCTTCAAAACATGGATCTGAGTCCTATGTATGGGTTTCCTTTGGTGACAGTCCCGGGATATATGATTGGTCTTTTTGTCATGTCAAATTGGTCTCCCCAATCTAGGACAGTTTAGATCTTCTTGATTAACTCTAGCAACAACGGTTGAGGCGAGGCCTCGGTGTAATTATATTTTTGTTTTTATTAATAGAATTAGCCTTTTAAAAATAAAAAAAACACACCAAACATTTATAAACAAATAAATAAATTAAAATAAATTTTAAAAACTATTAAATTAAAATCGGTAATAATAAATTTATCCATAAATTAATTAAATTTTAATAAAGATTAGTATGTTCTAAAAAATATTTTTTGAACTTTTCAACATTAAAAAATAATTAATATAATCAATTTTATTATAAATAAATATAAATTTTAACATATATCAAAAAATACATGAATTAATTTAAAATCAAAGAAGAAATAAATTGTTAATTTCTATTTGAAGCTCATAGGCACTTCTGATAAGTTGTATAATGCTCTATAACAATAACTAAGACCTGAAGGTAAGTGTAATTTGAAGCTCGTAAGGCCTATTTCATATAAGTTCTGTATGATTGCAATAAACTATCACAACTATCTCATGATTTAGTGTTTTATTGGTTTTTATTTTGTAGATTTTTATTAATTATTATATTAGTTATTATTATGGTTTTATATTTTTTATTATATATGTTTAATGTTATTTTTATATATATAATTATTGATTAATGATAATATTAAAAAAGAAATAAATTATTAGTTTAGTGTTTGGAAATTGTGTAGTCAGTATTTTTTTCAAGTTATTTTTAGTCTTAAATTCTTTCATGTGTTAGGCTTGGGAAATGATTTTTCATTTTCCTTTCATAATGTAGCTTCTAATAATGTCAAGCCAAGGGGCAATGCAAATGGAGATGGGGGCAAATAATATTTTTATAATCACTTTGCAAACATCAACGCTCCTACTTACAATTCCATAGATCTACCAGTAGGTGCAATATGGTAATCTGGGAGTTCAAGTCATTATTTGCCAAAAGCAGCTAAAGACACTAAATTCGAAATAAAATCTTCTTGAATAAAGCACTAAATCCAAGTCATGCAATAAAATCCTCTAATTAGGAAATTTGTGGGCTTTTATCCCACATATCGTGCTCTTGTCAATTTTATTCAAAACAAACGAAAGCCTAACGACAAATAACTCTAGAACTAGGGACCAAAGGCTTCTTCAATATTATCTTTACTAACCTAGAGGACCGAACATGGGTACTTGAAGGTGGTCAATATTTTTTCATTTCTGCAAGAATTTAACTCAGTTTTTGGACTAAACACTTTTTCCCTGATAAAGAAAGCTTTACATCAACCCTAGTTTGGATCAAACTATACTCTCTACTAAGGGAATTATAGAAGGAAGAAACCATAAAGGGTATAGAAAACACCTTTAGTCACTTTGTCAAATCTTCAAAAGTCACCAAATGAGGTAGATATACATCTTATGCATGAATTTATGTCTACATCGATATCTCTCAACCTCCCCCAACCTCCATTAATCTCTATTTCTGGGACAAGCTTTCACAACATCTGTTAGACCATGAACATATCTCCTTTCGTTATCGGTGTTGACATTAATATGGTAATTTTTTCAAAGAATGGCTGCTCCACATTGCAAAAATGCAACAACTTAAGGACCCACCCACATATCCAAAAGGCTTCCAAGTAATTAATTCCAATCACAAACATACAAAGGCTTCAGTTGCTTCTAGAATTGATCTAGGATTCCAAATCTAGAACAACTTCAAAGCCCTCATTGGCACATCCTCTTACACATATTTAGTGACACAAATGCCTTCTCAACCAGATTTGGTTGTCGCTAGTAGTAAATCACACCAAGAGGACTCAACAATATCTATAAGCTTCTTCATCCCTTCTAGTCCCCACCAATTAACATCACCTATCAACCTTGATATCTAAATGATAGAGATGCTCTCTTAAGATATTCCAAATGGAGGCGAGGATATGGAACTGAATTATTTAGATTTGCAAGCAATGGTAGTCAACAAGAAGAACAAGGATCCTAAGGCCCTTCCTAAACATCGGGTCCATATCTTAAAGAGAGTGCTTCTCAAAGCTAAGACCAAGTTGCAATCAGAATGGTCACATTCGAACCATTCTCCCAATAATCTTGGGGTCAATATTCAAAACCCTAAAGACCAACCTAAACCCTTCAAAGAGGATAGGCACAGAGGTAGGCGTAGCAACAAGCAACTCTTGTAAGAATTAGGTGAATTCTTAAGCAGTTTAGGTAGAAGTGCTTTGATGACTAAGGCTTTTTCCTCAACTCCCCTTCTACTCAATGAAAACTATCTCATGGAATATAAAAGGCCAAAATTACTTAGGTAAGCAAAGGCTTCTTAAGACACATCTTTGTTAACATAAGCCTGATACAATGATGTACACGAATCAAAATACTCCTTAGAAAGAGTCTTTTTGATCTGTAAACTACCATGGATATTCCACTGGACAGTTCTTCACAACAAATCTGATAATATTATATTAAAAATATGAGAGTCTACACTATTACTATTTTACTAAACTTTAAGATTTGCGAACTTAATTGTAATTAGTGCATGAATCCAAATAGAAATTATGCAAAAAATTAGAGAACGGAAAATAAGCTCTCACACACATAAGGCACAAGATATTCTCTTTGTGAATCCCTTTTGGGAGAAAATCTAGCTGGAAGGTGAGGTTGCTTCGCTCTCTTTCTTTGCCTGTAAATATTGTTACAGGTACAAAGAAGTAATATTTGTGGCCCATGGGCGACTACAATGCATATATCCTCTCTGTGTGCTCTACCTCCTATCTCTCATGGCTATCCTTGCTCAACTATGGAACAAAATGCTCTCGAAAGAATGGAATGTCTCTTCCTCCTAGTGGCTCGATTATAACACAACGTGATAGCCTACTAGTGGTTAATTTTGACTACATCAACTCTTAACTAGAGTTACAATATAGAATCTTCTAGAGTCTTTTACATCATAATCACATGGCTAGCCCCTTTTCCATGAATAGTAGGGGTTGACGCGACATCCTCTCGAACTATAGGTGTGAAACCAAGAAGGTTAATTTCTAAGTGGCATAAATTTTACATACGAACTCCGATTGACACGCTTCTTATGTCGTTGGAAAGATATTTGTGTGCAGGATAGCATAAAATGGTGTGGCGCTGATGTGGCAAAGTCCCCCCCCCCCCACCCTCAAAACGCTCCTGGAAGGTTTCAGACTCCATTTTGCCAAACTGGGCCCCACCGGTAAAAACGATCTCGTGAGCTGATTCCTCCACTTTTTCCACTACAAATGCATCGAGATGGATGAAAAATAATATAATGATCCAGTCGAATCACTCTTATATTATCTCTAAATGTTAGAAAGGACTCCAAAGCTTTGTCATTGGTGCAAATGATCAAGCAGGAGATCTAGCTACATGTTGGGATCCTGAAGATGGTTTTCTCACAGATTGTTGGTCAAACCACACATTTTAATAGCCAAATTCACAATTTTAGACTCATATCAAGAGAAATATATATCCAATGTCTATAGACCGCACATTGTTGTTGAAAGATCAGACTTCCTTCACGCTTAAAAGAGGTTACGTTAGATGTTTAAAGATATTTTATGCATAATTGGGAGAGACTTTATATGATAAAATCCCTCTTTAAGAAAAAAGGACATATTCAAAGGCTTGAATAGGAGGTATATCACTTCAAAAAGGCCATGCATGTCTTGAAACTAATGGATCTATAGACCATTAATGGCACTTTCACCTAGAACAACCAACGTAAAGGAAAGTGCTAGGTTTCCTCCATACTAGATTGCTTCTTTATTTATGAAAATACCATGGAAAAATATCTATTTTTATAAGCCTCCATCCTTCCCTGCAGAGACTCTAATCATTGGTCTTTCTGTTTAAGTATTGACGTCAAAAATAGGCCTATGAATTGACCTTTTCGTTTTGATATTTTTTGGCTCTTATGCCCATCCTTCCTACATAAGACCAAACATGGTGGATAGAAGCTCCTTTAGATCCAAACTCTCCCATGAAGTCTTTTAAGAAAAAACTCAAATATCTCAAAAGTTGCATCAAATTCAGGAACAAGAAGAATTTGGGAACATCTTTAAAGCTAAGGGAGCTCTTGAAAATCGCATGCAAAACATAAAACAATAAATCATCACAAATGACAAATTACAGGACCTTGTGGTAGAGGAAGCAACCCTCGTTACTCATCTTGAAGATCAAAGAAAGCATAAGGAAATTCTCTAATGTCATAATCGCACATCAAATGACTCACAGAAGGTGAGAAAGACTCTAAATTTTTCCATCACTCCATACTTAATCACGGAAGCAAAAATATAAGTAGAAAAATTGGTGGGTATTAAGCTCTTAAAGCACACTGGTATTGAAGTTAACCTTATCTCGTATTACCAACATCTTTTATCAAAATAGTGATCCAGGTGGATATTGGTGGCTACCTGCCTATTCTACTTGGATCCCCACCATTGTTTCTTTCAGTTTCCTTAATTGTAGCACAATTCACTATTTTTGGTAATTTTTCAAGTTTTGAACTTCTGGAGCCATTTTGAGGCCCTAAACGATGTTATTTTTAATGGGAAAACCCAACAATTACAATAGGGGTTTATAGTAGAATGTTTTAGTTGTCTGATAAATATTTCTAACGAGGTATAGTACATGTCAAACGAAGATCGCATGCCAATGTTACAACCCCGAGAAGTTGATGTACAAATTAACCTCAACGAAGCCCACAAACTTTTGGCACTTCATCTCCTAGGGTTAGGTTTTTGGATGTTTAGGATTGTCCATTATTTCTCAATAATAAATAGGCATCTGAGCCTCATTGTAGCACAGTTCATAGGGCATGTAGCCACCACATCTCTTCTCATAGATAAGCTACCATCGCCTAAGCCAGTTTATTTCCATTCTACATGTAAATAGTTTTCGTTACTTCGTTATTAATGAATTGAAGTCATGTTTTCACTTTATCTATGTGTTTTTGTTTATATTTGTATTTCATTTCGTTCGTTCATAAATTTTGATCATCATGAGTTGAGTACATTAGCAAAATCACTTGTTCCATCCCTGCCTTAGTCAGTCCAAAGTAAAATGAGGCTCTACTTCGTCCTACTACCAGACATGAAGTAGAAGCAACCATCTTAGGAATGCCCAAAGAAAGGATTCAAGGCCTCATGGTTTTACCTCTAGTTTCTATCAAGCATGTTGGTTATTCATAAAAGAGGACGTCAAAGAGTTGTGGAGAAATCTCGTTTAACAAAAGCTATCCTACCAACCCTCAATGTTACTCTTCTAATCCTTGTTCCAAAAAAGGTCAATTCACATGAACCTAGTGGTTTTAATCTTATATCCCTTTGCAATATTATCTAGAAAATTATCTTTAAAGTCATTGTGAATAATTTGAAACCCCTTCTTCCATCACTCGTCTCTTTAGAGCAGACAAACTATGTTGAAGGATGTACGAATTTACAAGATAAGTTCCTCAGATAGAACACCAAAGAACACCGCTCACAAAGATATCATAGATCAATACACCAGCATTGTTGACGTGGTTAAAGCCCTCAAAGAGAGAAACAGTCCACAGCCTGAGCCAACGCAGCCACTTCAGGCAAATTATTAATAAAATAATGAAAATTTACATAAGCTTCTCTCATGAATGGTTACCCTGCAAATGACCCTCCATGCTCTTTAAATAGAGATCATCGACCAATCGGGTGTTAAGCCACGGATCAAGTGTCGGTAGTACCGAGGAGAGAATGAACCGCTGGATCACTACATATCGTGACCGTCGGATTGTAAGTTACAAAAGTACATAGTAAAGAAACACACTTTACCTAACTCTACACTAGACCAAGTTATACTTAACTATTTCCTATGTGTCAGAATATCCTAACATCCCCCCTTAAGAACAACTTGGGATAGGATTGAAGGGTGTACAAATATGACATAATAGGAGAAGGAAGGAGGCACTAGAGCCTATCCCCCCTTAGTGAAAACTTCCTGAATTCCAACCATAAGTTGAAGTTTAGTAAACTTCGCCTCTATGAGAGCCTTTGGAACGATGTCTGCAACTTGATCATCTGTTGAACAATATTGCACTTCACGAACATGGTCATGAATGAAGTTTCTGATGAAGTGCATGTGAAGTTCAATGTGTTTGCTACGCTGATGTTGGATTGGATCTTTTCATAGTTGAATGGCACTTTGATTATCACACCAAAGTGTAGTCAGATGC
>APFE030944317.1:15529-51692 GCA_000404065.3 Pinus taeda
TTTCACACCACGTGAATTGTACTGTAGTACCTTGAGGGTCGTTGTCATTATTGGTGATTCCTCTCGCACCTGTTAACAACTTACATCATTGGCTGGTAATCAGGCGATGTCTTTCCATGTTCGACTCCAGAACATTTTCACATGGATCGACTTGTACTCTGAGTGAAGATTGAATGAGTTTTGAAGACCCCGGATCTAGTTTCATCCATCCGGGCTGTGATATATTCAAGAATATAAAAACATCAAGTGTACATCATTGTCGAATAGATGATCATCCAAATCAAAGGATGATGTGTCCATATCATCATTCTGTCACACAGACGATTGTCTGTCCTATTTACGTGAAAATGAATTTATAAAGCTGGGCATGGGAAGGCCTGCCTCAGCTAGATCATGAAGAAATGTTGTCAAAATAATGTATTTTATTGTATCTTATTACAGGTCGCCTCCCAGCTTGGAAAAACTTCAGATCCTCATAGTAAAGCATTTCACCTGACATCAAAAAGATTAACGACCTCATGCTTTACGGGGAAACTGTTATACACATTTTTGGGCACTTCAACCCCAATCATAAATGTCAATAAACTGAGGGCTCCTAAGTCCTTAAAACTGTTGCTTCACTGCCTAAAGAAACAAGGTCAACTGATTACATCATCTCCCAGAAATTCTCCACTGAACACTACTCATAAATGGTCAAAAATGGACCATACTGAAAGCTCAATGCAGAGGGTGCGATGCATATCACCTTCCCAATGTACAGGGTATGATGCATACTGATTTTCTCCTCTTTAGGGTGCGATGGTCGGGAATGGACAAATGGCAGGGACAAAAATGCGAGGTGGAAGATCATGGAATCTTCCAGAAGCTTCCCCTCTGACACTTGCCACTCCATTTTTGACCAAGGATGAGTAAGAGATCATCATTCTCCAAGTGGAAGCAGGAACTATCAGAGAGGACACTAATCAAGATCCCAGAAGATGACTCACCTCTCTGTAATCATCTATATATGGATCCCTCATCACAGAGATCCAGAGGCTGGAATTTTGTATCTTATAGAGAAGTGATGTTGGTTTTCTGGTGTACATTCATAGTGTCGGGTGATCTAAGCTATGCTTGAGGTGAAGAAGGGCTTCCTAGCTGGAGGATGATGCTGGGTCAGAGCATATTGTTGTAATCCTCTTGCTACTTTTCATCTTAATAAAGCTACTCTTGTTTTCTTCCATATTCTTGTATACTTGTTTATATATGCATTTATATGGTTAACACACATCTGATCCTATATTATTTATGAACTTAGATATTTTTTTCTTCGATATTAGTATGTTGATGTGATTCCATAGGTTCTTTTGAAGCTGGGCAGACGAAGAAGAAGCAGTGAAGCTCTATCAAGAAGGAAAGGAAATCAAGCGCAAGACTCAGGTTGGTCTTCTTGGTTCTCCTCTTGTCTATTTTCATAAAAGGAAACAATAGTAGACTTTGAATGTTTGTTTCTAAGATAGCCACCCATCTTAGTGGGAATAGCAGCATCCGAGTGGAAACTATTCTCGGTAACACTCATATTCCAAGATTAGGTTTGATGAATTAGCTTGAAGGGTTACCCTTCACACCAAAATATAATATAGACTAACAATATTAGAGGAGGTAAAATAAATGTTTTGCTATCTTAAGTGTTGAGGGTTTAAATGTACAATAGTTATCTTTCAAGTATTTTTGAAAACACAATACTTCAAAGAATTTCTTGGACAAAAATGTGCAAGATGAAATGTGGAACCTTGAAGAGTTAATCTTTCATCTGTGTACCAAAGCCTTTTCTTGCAAGAGTTTAATATTTACACATGTGAATAAGCTTAACGTACATAGTGGAATTGACATGAGATGTGTTTCTTAATATGACGATGCAATAATATAATTACAAACTATATGAAATGCACATGAGGGTTAGGGTTGAGAGATGCACAATAAAAAGATGAGGATTAAGTAAAATATGGCTTAGTCATTAACTCATGATAATGATAGTCTAGGGTTTCAAAGGTGTATAAGAAAACAATAATTTTCCAAAACCCTAATGCATATGATAGGTTGGGAATCATGAGAAAAAAATGTGAGCATGTGTAATATGAATCATGAAAGCATGGGAATCAATAGGGTTTGATGAAAACCAAGCCATTTGAAAATTTGGCTAATTCAAAACATAAACATAACCCTTAGCACCTTCGACAAGTAGAGGGGGATCCAAATTTTAGAGGTAGGAAAAATTTTAGGGTGTTGTTGTAGCAACCACAATAGGTTTCTAATATGCATGGATAAAGGTTTAAAGGGTAAAAAATGATCAATTATTAGGATATGGATGAAAAGGTCAAATAAAAATTAGTCAAGATAGTGTCTAGATTCATCTATCCACTTTGTTAACAGATTTGTCAAAATAAATTTCTCCATGAATCTAAAGAAGCGAGAAGTGAACATAGGTAAATGCTAACAAAGCTCCATTCTACCTTGTGGTAAGACAACACTAATAGTGATCCTGAATGTTAGTTTTGGTCAGAAGAGTTGAAGACAAGGACCCTGAGGAATTCAACTATTGTAACTATTTTGGTATAATAATGAAACTCCACTTTGCTCCCATTTCTCTATTGTTTATGTTTTAAAATTAACATGTTTTTATGGTTTTGATTTTGCTAATGATAACATCACTACAGGTTGTAGGACTTAGTGCACTTTGGTTATCTATTTGCAATTACAAGTGTGAGGAGAAAGGAGCCAGATATCAAGAGTTCCAATCACTTTGATAAAGCAATCACCTATCTTCAAATATAAGGTATATCTCTAAACAATCTTTCTTTTTATTCTAGTTTTGTTTGTGTGAATGTCAATAGGGGTGACATAAGTCATAGGTATAACTTTGTATCATAGATTTTGGGTATGTTTATGGGATTAGTATTTTGGAAACAAATGAAAATTCAGGTAAACAAATTGGAAACCATAGCAAGAAACACCTTAGTAGGCTTATTTTGGTTCTTCAGTTTCTCCTTTGTTTGTTTTCTTTCATATTTATTACTTTTTGAGTGAAAATTAGGGATTATGGGAGGATCAAGTGATTTTTAAACTATTTTTCATATTCCGTTAAACACTTTGTCACAACATATATGATAAAATTATGCTTAAAATACAAAATTTACACTATGACAGTTAATGTCTCCCTAGATTTCTAGATTCGTTAATAATTGTGTTATGCTTATACATGAAATAGATAAAATATCCAAAAAATAGAGAATATAAAAATAAAACTCACAAAAAACAATTAACACAATATTTAACCTAGGAAACCCTTTTAGGAGAAAACCCAAGTAGAAGGTGATGCAAATGTTCTCTCTTTCCCTGAATGGAATATGGATGCAAGTACAAATAAGTGAGACTTATGGCCCATGGATTACTCCAATGCACAAATATTCTCTCTTTTATCCCTCCCTATCCAGTCTTGGCTACTCTTCTCATATATGGAGAAAAATGAACTCCAATAGAATGGAACCCATTTTCCTCCTAGTGGCTTGGTTATAAAACAACCTGATATCGTACTAGTGGTTAGGTTTGACTCCCTCAACTCTTAAGTAGATGTATAACTTGGAGTCTTCTAGATTATTCATCATCATGATCACATGGCTAGCTCCATTTCCATTAATAATGGGCATTGACATGGCATCCTCTCAAATTATGGTACAAGAAGGTCAACATTTGAGTGGCATAAAACAGGGCAAGAAGTTGTGATAATTAAGAAAAAAAATTATCCCCACAAAAATTCATTTATGCCTCAAACTAATCCTAAAAGGTTTCAAACCCTAATTTTCCAAACTAGACCCTGCTGGTAAAAATGATCATGTGAGTTGGTTCCTTCACATTTTCCACACTCAATGAATTGAAATGGATGAAAAATAATATAATGATAGAATATGGATCACACCTCCTACATTTTGGAGGATTTTGGTCCCCAAAAGTTTTTGCTAAATGAGGTGAGGAAAGTTTTTCTCCACCTTCTCTAGGGTGTACCATTTAGCTTTTCTAGAAGCTATCCTTTCAACCTAATCTTCCAAAGGCCACACTGCCTTTCTCTTGTAATTATAGGTTTTTTTTCGAAGTTGTATCTTTTATCAACTCTACATGAGCATCTGGTGTCAAATTTTCTATAGAAGGCAGGACCTATTCCTTTTCCTGATCTAGCATGGAAAGCTCATAGAGTTTTAGCTTATCTACATTCATCTTTGATTAAATGTTCATATATGGGGGGAATTGAGTCTATAAGCATTATCTCCCAACTTTTATAGTATCTCAAAGGGTCCATATCGTAGAACCTTAATTTTCTTAGTAGGACCCTATAGCCTATCCTTGTTCAACTGTAACCATACTTTGTGTGGGATCACTAAGATGTCTTTTTATAGGCAATCTCAATCCCTACATTAGTTTTCAACCTGAGGTAATTCTTTTTATCTCAAGAGTGTCAACATAGTATATGCAGTGAATCTAGAGGTTATCTAATGATGAATCGTTGCAATCACTAATGGCACAATTCTCGAAAGCACTATTTGTGGAGGAAATACTCTTGACACACTCTGCAATTCTATGCAACTTGTTCTAAAATCAATTGAAATTGAATGCAAATAAGAATCACACTTAGAATTGTTGAAATAGACTCAAGGCTAACTTATTCAATCAAGGAAAGAAACTATAACTATTAAACAACACCATTAATCTATAGCAACCCAAGTTAACTTGTAATTATCAACTAAACAACAACAGTAATTGAACAAAAATCAGTAATTGAATAGCAATCAACAATTGAACATTAATCGATAATTGAACAGCAAACAACAACTAAACGTCAAATAGCGATAAACGATTTTTAAATAGCAAACGATCTATATTGCAATCTGTAGAAGTTAATCAATCTTATCTCCAAGATCTATGATAACATCAATTTGAAATGAATAGAAATCTTCTATTAACACTAATTCACTCATTCCAATCAAAGTGCTACTTAAGTATGTCACACGGCTTCGCTCTGAATCTAATTGAATAGTAGTAGGAATCAATATCACAAAAATTTATGATAAATGAAGTAACCAATGACTAAACATTAAATCAATAACAAAAATATAAAAAATGTAACACAAGGGAGCAGTAGAACTTCTCGTGACTATGCCCAAAGTCACCAAAAGGCTCCGCTTAATAAGAACTCATAATATGAAGATGTATCAAACACAACCTTCTTTCATTAATGCAAGTAAAATCTTACAAAGTCATTGAGATAACAACGTATATGTTTTAAAAAAGAATAATTATAGATTATCCAAGTCTAAACTGTCTCCAATTTCCTTTCGGCCCTATATAACATAAAAGAGTAACCAGATAAAAGTGAATCCTCAAGATCAGGGGATCCTGAGAATTTCGCAATACATAATATGATCACGTGATAAAATAGAATTGTTCGAGTTAATCTCCCACTTCCTGGTCTGCCCAAGATGCTTTAACTTTTCCCTTTTATGGCCTCATGTTGTTCTGTCAACTGAACGTCTTTTGCCCTATCTGCATCTATGCACACAAAGATAGCAAGAAATCAATTTCTTGTACTAGATTTTCCTATTCTGTCACCAAATGCTTTCATCCAACTTTAGCCGATATTTTCCTCATTTTAATCTATAAATAGAGATAATCGTATAAGGATGAATGGTAAATGAAGAATTTTAGGAAGAGAAATCATACCTTTTTCCTGTCCCAACAGACTCCCTAGCTTACCTTGTTGCATGTCCACGTGAAAGCAAGTAGTTTAGATGCAACTGAGTTAGTGAATAAGAAAGATATACTTCCTCCTTGTAATTCCTAAAACAATTTTTCTGCTTAAGGACAGCGAAAGCTTGGGTTACCTCTTGATCCTTCAAGTTATAGTCACTACGATATTGATCAGGAGGATACCATATGATTGGTGTTATATAACGACATCCTATCCAATAAGGCCCCATTGTTAAAATCATATTACTATATTTATAGAAACAACAAGAGGCAGCTTGGAAGTTTCGATATTCAAATGGCTCTCGGTTCCTCACAGTGTTACTGGAGACTTCCCACCTCTCTCTTGATGCAGACAAGGCTTCTCCCTAAATGTCTTGGAAATATTCCTTTCTAGCCTAAATAATATTGGTATGGAGTGGCCCCAATTTTCCTACAACACTGGCTGGCTGCATAAATTGTTTATGCCTGACAAATAGGAGTAATGGTTGTGTAGGCTCCCCTCTGACCCATAGGTCAATGCCATACTCACGTTTTCTAAAAGTGTTGTGAGCCTTGGCCCACTTGAGTTGGTTGGTAGAAAATGAGAGGAATGCCTGAAATTGGATGTCTCCTATAAAAGTGCCATGGTGGTTTTCCCTGTCATCTTCTAAAAAGAAATTATGCATATAGATTTCAAAAAGAAGACGTTGAACCTTCTCATCGTGCTCTCTGAAGCATTTGATAAAGTTGGGAATGGTTTTGATCTCTACCAGTTTTCCAAACTTAACAGCCTTGACTTTTAGTAGGAGCCATCTTTCCATGAGAAATAAGGCATAATTTGTGGCAGGGGCTCTGCAAGATAGGGTGTCTAAATAAAGAGAGCAGATGGTCTCCAGTTTCTCTCTAGCTTCATGCAATTGACCCTTTAATCTTTCAACCTTATTTTGCTTAGCTTTATACTGAGAAAAGGTCTGATCTTCAGTCATGGTAAGTGCTTCAAACTTCTTCCTTAACCCTTGATGTTCATGTAGAGGGACCACCTTTTCCTTGTGTTGAACCAGTTCTTGTTGAACCGTCAGTAGCTCATTCTGAAATTTTCTAATGATGACCTCTCTTACCAAGGGGATGTAAAGGGGTGTCTCATCTATTTAGGCCTCTCCATCCTGGGTTCTATTGGGTTTGTCTACACAGCAGCTTCAGCTACTTCTTAAATCATACAATCAACTCAAACATCTTCTTCAACATCTGTTTGGACAACAGTATCCACAGTGGGGTGGTCCGTTTGGGTTCCCTGCGAAAAGATACAAGGGTCCTTAGTTTTCATGGAAGTGTCTTCTATCATACTTGAATAAGTCTGGGTTTCTTTTGGACAGACCACAAGAAACTCTGGTTGAGTCTCAACATCCTTCCCAGAACATTTTTTTGTTTGTGTTCCTGCAGTTTCCATTTCCGCTTTTAATTTCCTGGTTCTGGTTGCCTCTTTTAACCTATTTTTCAGTTGCCTAATTACATTCTTATGTTTTCTATAGTTTCTGAGAATCTTTCTAAGCCTATCTTTGTAGGACTTCTTTACTCTAGGGCCTCCATTTGACGGTGGGTTATATGCATTATCCTCTGGTTCCTGTACAAGTTGTACTATGTCAAAATCAGGGATGTTTCCAATTGGAACTGTGTCTTCTAGTGGAATTTGTCCTTCTAGATCGATGTTATTATGTATTTCTTTTTCAAGAGATCCAAATACAATGGTATCTCCTAAACAATTATCATTCTTTGTGCCTTCTCCTAGGTAGGCCTCGTCCTCAAGGGACTTTGAAAAGGGAGTATCACTTGGTTGATTAGCATCTACTAGGTTTTCATCTTCAGGGTTTACTTCTGCTCGGGGGTCTATTGGACTGATGCCTACTATCTGAGTTTCTTCTCTGTTGGCATCTCCTTCATGTACCTCGGCTTCGGGGGGTGTTTCCATAGAAGGAATTGACTCCCTATGTTCCTTCATGGCATCAGTAAATGGTTGGGTTTTCTCACGACCAGAGCTGTCAGTAGGGACCAACTAGTCAGGGGTACAATTCTATTTTTCAATGCTCCCTGGATGTCCTCTACCTATGACAAGCATTCCCATGTTTTCCAATACCCTGGCCACTTCCTCCTCATAGTCTTGCAAAGGGGGGTTTTTCCAACTAGGAGGAGGTGTGGGGATGGTCTAGCTTCCTCTGATTGGATTGGGATGCGCCGCTGGGCTTTCACTCACACAAAGTGCCTATGCTTCGCTGGTTCTAAATGTATAGAGGAATTATTTCTCTTAGTGTTCTTTTCGGGCCTGAGGTTCTTGGCCCTTGCTGCTATGTTTCCGTATTTTCTGGGGGTGGAGCCTAGGTAGGATTTATGATACTGTCCCATGTTAATTATTGTTGGGCCAATATATTTGTGATAATTAATTTAATTAACCCAAGATGGCTGACTACACTATGTGGGTCTTTAGTTGTCCTTACCCATCGGGTGACATCATGTAATAGGGAATTTGGATAAAATGGTAAACTAACTGAAATTCTTTGTTTTAAAATGGCTATAAGTTTCAATTGTCGGGGCTTTACCACATCGTTTCGACCATCACAGGTAATGTATCTTTGCCAATGACTACCAGTTCTTTCCATAGTTGTTGTAATGCCGAAGGATGAATTCCTTTCCCTGTTTGTACCAGCTGCTCGCCCGGGTCGTGGAATACTTCAATTGCGCTATATAAAAGGATGTGTTTATCTATCCATTTCACCCCCTCTACCAGATTTCCAGTGACTTAGGATAGGACTTCTTCATAAACCATCATGCTTATACCTTTTATCACTGTGCCACCATTCTACAGATTTTGAAAAATTTCCAGCATTAGCTCCTCATGAAATCCCTGCAATCTATTTAAATACTGTAGCCAGCCAGTGTGTTTGAGGATTTCATGAGCTTGATCTGATACCATCAACACTGGAGGTTCACTCCAAATAGGTCTTCCACCCATGGCTGCTACACCTGAGGATGGTTCACCTGTATGCAATTGTGCTTTACCTTTGTAATTTAGAACAACAACAATGTATGTTACAACAATTAACAGGGAAATGACATAGTTTGGACAATTATTATCATTTTTAGTTAATTCATTCATCTTGTTAGCATAATTAATGAGGATCATAAGTTCGCTGCCCGCCATAATAATTTCCATTCTTCGTCCAATTGGAAATGCCTGCTAATTATTACACATTCATACACATCATGCGGTTCGTACTCCGAAGGTAATCCAAATGATTGTCACATAGTTATCCATAACTATGACATGTGCCATGCATACATAGGCCATCCCCCCTCTGACGATAAAAGGGCATCCACGTCCTTTCAACATACGAAAAGCAAGCAAATACATTGATGTGAAATAAATGCTGGCAACCAATCTAAAAAACACAACATGCAAATCGGTAAAGAAATTAAGCAATATTCATGATCGCATGTGAATTGGCCAAATTGAAAATCAACAATTTTTAATTCATTATGTCAAAGATCTTCACCGTGAGTGGTATTAATCACATCAACATAATTGGCGATATGTGTTTAATGACTTTCATTTAATGATTGGACATATGGAATATAATGAATATAGATTAAATTCACCATGCTATTTAGCTTGTAAAAGTGCTGCTCAAATGGAAATTCTTTTTAGAAACAAATCCATAGGTGATAAGAGATAAATGACATATGGCAATATAAGGTGATACTCCAATACCACAAGTAGAGCCACTACTGCCAGCAGGTGTTCATAGCCTCGACAAGGTTGCTTTTTAACCCCCCCCAAATGAGTGAGAGTCCTTCTTACAATTAATTCTTCTTTTCTTTGTCATAAAGAGACCACTTATACTGGCATGGCAAACAAATAACCATAATGTCACTCACCATGGTGTAACAAAGTGATCAGGCTAGCTCATGATGAGACCCCCTGTTCTTCTGGCATATTTAATTATCAAGAAGGAAATTTCCTTGGTTTTGTAGGCAAATTGGAATGTCACCCGTTACATCCTTATGATCATGGTAGGCTGGCCCGTAATGAGACCCTCTATCATCTTTAGACATTTTTTTAAGAATTTTCATATTTCATTTTTCTTTTGGAATTCTTATTGTAGAAAAAGAGAGGCTCGTTTGCTCCTTAAGAGTCAGGGATGGTGTAAGAAGTAAAAAGATGCCAACGAAAGTGTTATACTCTTATCCCCTTATCATTATATCAATGAGTTTTATCCATTTGGGAGTATAAACATAAGCCAACATGGATTAAGAATAATGAATCATTTTAAGATGTGTCCAAAAGAAAAGATGTTCAGGTAGTCATTCTAAAGATACACCGTATTAGCTTATGGATAAAGATAACCATCAAAAGGCTTTATAAGTCATAATGATTTTACTATTACTATTTTTCCTTAGAGGAGGCACAAATCAATTCAAATGGTTCTTATTTGCAATACAAAAGAAGAAAAGAAAATGGCATAATTATAAAAAAAATGAGGAAAATTCACAATTTATCTTCTTAAAAGGTGTTGTTCAATCGATTGAATGGAAATTGTTGAATTGTTTGAACGGCGAAATCAAAATAAAAAAGTGTTGTTCACTCAAGTGAACAGCAGTCGTCCAATCTTTTGGACAACAAAAATCAATCAAAAACAAGAAGTGATGTTCAATCAATTGAACGGAAGTCATTCAATTGTTTGAATGGCGAAATCAAGAAAATGAAATGAGTTGTTCAATTAATTGAACAACAGTCGTTCATTTGTTTGAACAACGAAAACAAAATAAAAATGAAATGTGTCGTTCAATCAATTGAATGACAGTCGTTCAATTGTTTGAACAACGAAAACAAAATAAAAATGAAATGTGTTGTTCAATCAATTGAATGGAAGTCATTCAATCATTTGAATAGTTAAAACAAATGAAAGAAAATTGTGTTTTCAATCAATTGAATGGTAATTGTTTGAACAATGAAAAAAACAACAAAAAAAGGAAAATGTGTTGTTCAATCAATTGAACAACAGTCATTCAATTGTTTGAACGGTGAAAAAAAAAAGAATAAAATGTGCTATTCAATCAATTGAATGGTAGACGTTCAATTGTTTGAACAAAAAAAAAAAACAAAAAAGAAGAAAATGCGTTGTTCAATCACTTGAATGACAGACGTTCAATTGTTTGAACAACAAAAATAAAAAGAAGAAAATGTGTTGTTCAATCAATTGAACAGAAGATGTTCAAATTTTTGAACAGCGAAAAAAAGAAGAAGTGGAAAATGTGTTATTCAATCAATTGAATGACAGGCATTCAATTGTTTGAATAGCGAAAAAACCAAAAAGAAGAAAATGTTTTGTTCAATCAACTGAACGACAAAAGTTCAATTGTTTAAACAACAAAAAAAACAAAAAGGGGAAAAAAACTTCTAAACTTTGTGAAATTTCCTAAAAAAATCATATTTAATGGTAATGCCTAAAAAGGGTATGTACATTATTTACAAGTTCTCAAGCAATTTCAATTTTTTCAAGGAAAAGTTGTTGGGTCCTCATTCCCTCCAGCTAGAATTTGCATGGAGAGGTCCTCACATACTTGCTCACAGAAAGAATCCTTGGTAAGAAGTTGATGATAGAGGCACACTCGATGCCTGTTTACCTTAAAAGAATTGTCAGATCCATCGATGATAGTCAAGGTAAGAGTACCATTAATTTTCACTTCTTGAATCTCATAAGGCTTGAGCCATCTTGTTTGCAACTTGCCTAGGAAGTCCTAGAATCTAGAATCGTACAAGAGTGACCAATCCCCTTCTTGAAATGTTTTCTTCTTGATAAGGTTGTCATGCCATTTTTCCCTTTGCTGCTGAATTATTGCAGTTCGTTGCAATGTAAGCAATCGAGCCTCATCTAGTTCGTTAATCTGCTAAAGACACTTGGTTTGGGCTTCTGTCAAATCCAACCCCACTTCCTGGGCCATTCTTAGAGCCTTTATTTTGAATTCGATTGGAAAAATTGGTTCTTTACCTAACATAAGCAAGTATGGAAAGTATCCAGTACTATTCCTCCAAGTCGTATGGTAGGCCCACAAGGCCTCTAGTGGTCTAGAAGCCTAATTTCACCAGTGTGTTGAGACTGTCTTGGTTAGAATCACTTCTATAACCTTATTGGTGCTTTCGACTTGCTTGTTCACCTGCTGGTGATACAGAGAAGTGATCCTGTGCATAATATGATGATTTCTGAGAGTGGCAGTAATCTTGTGCCTTGTGAATTGCTTTCCCCCATATGTGATCACTTCTTGTGGTAATCCATACCACATAAATAGCCCAAAAAGGAAGTTAATCACTGCTTCCTCTGTGACTCTTGGTAAATCTACTCTTTCCACCCATTGTTTCACATAATCTGTGGCTACCAGTATGTAGGCCTTATGTTTGGATGGAAAATGGAATGAACCCATGAAGTCCAATGCACAACGCTCTAAGGGCTCTATGACTAATTGAGGCAATAGAGTCATTTCATCAGATTGGCCAGGCCCGCCCATCCTTTGGCAACTATCGCAGGCCTTGTCATATTTTTTAGCATCCTTAAAAATAGTGGGCCAATAATAACCCATTTGTAATACCTTATTTCTTGTCCTTCGATCTGCGAAGTGTCCCCTACAGGCTTTGTGTTAACTCTAAGTATGCTCTATGCTTAGAGCAATTTATTTCAATTTTCAAAATTAGCTCCATATCTTTTCTAGATTAGCAATCACATCAGCATTAAAGTAAACTGCAGATAGAACATAAACATAAATCATAGAAGACAAACCAAGACAAGAGGACACAAGATGTGGTGCTAACCAGGGACAAACCCCAATGTGGGGAAACCCTTGATCAATTCTTCTTATATGTTCTTCAATAGTTCAGTAGAGAGAGAGAGAGAGAGATAGTACATTTACAACAGAAGTGAACACTTTGACTTATCTAGCTAAGAGCATAGATCATCTCTAAGAATATGATACATGAGATTAGTTGAAGACATGCTGCTTCAACTAATTCTCCAAGGTGACTCCTTCGCCTATCGTTGTGCTACATTTCATCATCATGCTGCACCTCACCGCACTGCACCATGTTGCACCCATCATCACTATGTTGCATCTCATCACGCTTCATTAATCATGATTGTACCCATCATTGTACTGCATTATGTGCCATTGTTGCACCATGTTGCCATCTTGACCTATGTGTTGGTTGCACCTTGCTTGCTTTTTGTCCCTAGCATGCTTGTTTTCCTTATCATGCTTGTTGTTGCATGCTAGTTGTCACTTACATGCTAGCTGTAACATTGCATGCTTGGTGCATTTGCTGCTAAGTACCATACAATTGTCCCAATGTTAGTTAGTTGTCCCTTGCATGCTGCTCTCCTTTAGAGATAGATGCTCCAGCTGTTTCAGTTGTTTCTGATAGTTCTGGCAGTTCCAGCTATTCCTGGCAGTTCTGGTTGTTCCCAGCAATTCCGATAGTCCCGACAATTTCGGCTTTTCCGATAGTTCCAGCTTTTCCGGCAGTTCTGGCTTTTCTGGCATTTCTGGATTTTCTAGCTTTTCTGGCTTTTCCGATAGTTCTGGCTTTTCAGACATTTCTAGATTTTCCAACAATTTTAGCTTTTTTGGCTTTTCTAGCTTTTTTGGCAGTTCCATATTTTCTTGTAGTTCCAGCTTTTCTGGTAGTTCCATCTTTTTTGGCATTTTTGACTTTTCTGACATTTCCTGCTTTTTCGACAATTTCGGCTTTTCTAGCAATTCCGACTTTTTTGGCTTTTCTAGAAGTTCCAGCTTTTCCAACTTTTCTGTCTTTTCCAGTAGTTTTGGCTTTTTCAGCAATTCTGGCTTTTCTAGATTTTCCATCTTTTCCGATAGTTCTGTCTTTTTCGACAGTTCCGTCTTTTCCTGTAGTTCTGGCTTTTCTGATAGTTTCAGCTTTTCCGGCATTTCTGACAGTTTTGGCTTTCTGCCCTCTAGATTAGGGAAAAATTATTCCTTAGGATATCTCCTCCTACTAAAACCCAAAGACAAGTAGAGAGAGGAAGAGATCCCAAGTGTGTTGAAATGACTTGAAGGCCACCTCTATTTATACTAAAATGTTAAGCACGTGTGGGGTTTATTTGGTTGCTGACTGACCTTGACGAATTGTCTTATAATGCAAATTCCATGAATACTTATTAGAATCGTATGATCTTTAGATCAATCCTACAACTCTTGATGAGAGAGATCCAAAAAAAATATCAGTTGCCATAATAAGATGACCCACATGGAGTTTTGCCCTAGTTCCCAATTTTAACACTCCCTCTCAACTAGGGAGAATTCCATCCGTTGATCCATATGTCCGACTATACTATCTCTACCATCAGTGCCCTGCATTGCTCTACTCTGCTCTGCTTTGATCTGATGAGCTCTACTCTGCTTTGCTCTGCTCTGTTGAACCATAAAAAAGAAGAATTAATCAAGAATGTCGCATACCATTCTCTACTGACCCGAAGTCAGTTTCATCTAAAGAGAGTGTATCACATCACTCTTACTAACCCGAAGTTAGTTTTATTGATCCCAGATGAATATCACAAGAGAGTGTCTCAAACCACTCATACTGATCCCAAATCAGTTTCATTGATCCCAGATCAATGTCACAAGAGAGTGTCTCAAACCAATCATAATGATCCCAGATCAGTTTCATTGATCCCAGATCAATGGAGGTCATCCTAGCATAGGGAGTATGGTAGATACAACAATGCATCCATCTATAGTACTACTATGGTCCCTATCCTCATTTCCCTACTCATTGATCAGATGAGAGGTACTTCCCATGAGTCCCAGACTACATGGGTAGGATGCCTTAATAGGAGAACTAATCATTCTATACACAAGAGAACAAATCATCCTATCAGTGGATGCCATGGAGAACTAATCATCCTAGCCCATAAGAGAACTAATCATCATGTTCCACAGTCGCCACAGAAAAAAAATCATCCTGGCCCACAGGAGAACTAATCATCCTATTCCATATTTGCCACAGAGAACAAATCATCCTGGCCCACAGGATAACTAATCATCCTGTTCCACAATTGCCACGGGAGAGCTAATCATCCTGGCCCATAGGAGAACTAATCATCATGTTCCATAGTTTCCACGGGAGAACTAATCATCCTGGCCCACAGAAGAACTAATCATCCTATTCATAGCGTACCACCAGGGGAGGGTGAGTCGCCCTGTGGTCATATGTTACTCTAGTAAGTACCCCAAGCCCCCCAGAGCTCCCAGAGCTCCTAGAGCTCAATGCATGCAACATGCAGGACCCTTATAAGAAGGTCTCTTAACGACTCCAAGTCATTTGGGAAAGTCGTAGATTTGACCTTTCCCCAAGGCTTTGACAAAATGTTTGTGACCTATACATCAGTCTCAATGCGATGGAGCCTCCTCGCTCATCGACTTACCATATCACAGATAAGGCAGTATCTGATGTCTATCTACTAGAGCAATCATCGAATATGGGATTCCTCAATAATCGAATCCCCCCTTTGGTTGTCATAGAGAATCATAGTGGTATTCATCATGTGTACAAACAACTCACTTAAGAGCTTCTACAACCATGTAGCTTCACATGAGATCATACTCGTAGCAATGTATTCAGTCTCTGCGGTGCTTATAGCAACTGACTTTTGTTTCATGCTCATCCATGATATCAAAGCAGAATCCAAAGAGAACCAGCACTTGGAAATGCTCTAGAGATCTTCCACATTGCCTGCCGAGTCAACATTCGAATAATCATGTAGTTTCATATTTTGGACAGTGTATCTCAATCCATGAGAGATTGTGCCCCGAAGATATCTCAGAAGATTCTTAGCACCAATCCACTAAGGCTCAACCAAATATGATCTCACCATGCTAACTGCAAAACATATGTCCGGAAGGAAGTTCACCAAGAACATCAACACGAACGAGTTTATGAAACTCAGAGGCATTTACCAAATCTGGTTCGACATTACTACCATATAACTTCTGAAAGTTAAGATTGTCAAGGTACTCATAGGCTTGCAGTTTATCGTTCCACATCCAGAATCCAACTCCCTCTTACTTCTGCAAATGAGAGGGTCTGCACCTATCAGAAATAGGTCTTCCTTATAAGGTACTAGTATGAGAGGTCTATCATCCACAACCGTCAGTTAATGGTTTGGATCGGTTTCACTCCTAGTGAATCTCAGCTTCATTAGACAGCTATCAATCCTCTCATACTATGCCCCGGGTGTTTTGCTTCAAGCCATAGAAGGCTTCCTTCCACCTGTATACATGATATTCCCGATCATGACTCTCAAACTCCTCGAATTGTTCCAAACCTGTGGACCTACTACATGAGGGGTGTTATGTTCCTATACCAATAGGAGTCATAATTTTTGAATAGATGAGGTCCAATATATAATATGTACATACCTTTTCTTTCTGCAAATGTTTTCCATATTCAAAAAATCAAAAACATTTAAAAATGTAAAGAGGGTATGTCCTAAAAGAAAAATCAAAAGACAAAAAGAATAAAAATGTCAAAAAAGATGAAAAATATGAACCCCAAAGAAAGAAAAGACTAGGAAAATGTGCAAGTCCAAATGCCACTACTATTTATTTTTTATGTAGAATTAAAGATTGTGTGCAACTTGTTACCTTTTCCATGATCCATGGATGGTCAAAATGTTTAAGCTTGGCTATTTCATGTTTTCAATTTTATGCTTAGATATAGAGAATAAAATCTGACCAAACTGTTTAATCTTGGTAGATAAGTAGACAAGTAGAGTAAATAAAAGGAGCTCAACAGTTTAATCTGAGCCCTTGGATGTAATAAGGTTAGACTTAGATAGATTACTTTTGTACAAGAAAAGAAAAATGTTTTGATAAGGTTTTGCCAGCTTAAGTGCACCCTAATAAAGAGAAGAACAAAGGGTAGGATGAGTAGATGGGTAAGTAGTTGAATGGTTGCAGAATTGTGATGATTGATAAGATGAGATCATATCATTTACCTTTATCATCAAATTTATAAAATATGGATGAAAATTGAGCATTTACTAAAGTACACAAAGTCAATTGATTAACCTCCCTCATTCATTACATTGTTCACTTAACTAATTTCCAAGGAAAGTCTTAAAATACCTAAAATCTTAAGTTAAAGGGGCTCAGAGCATTTCTCTAACTTCTAGAGGGACCGGACCCTCGGCTCAATAACTTATAGGTCCTAAGTACTAAAAGTCCCCTCTTAAGCATTCGCCCCCTCCATAAGTCACTCATTTTCCCTAATAAACCCCTTTTCCCTATGGATAAAACCTTAGAAAAGTGATCACCCCCAAGCAAACCCCTCTTCTGAAGAAACCCACAAAAATAACACTAAGCCTAGGTTATAATGTGTTTATAAAAGCAAAAAAATTATAAATACACATTTGACTTGGCGCTAAGTTATTTTTTTCTTTCAATTCATATTAATTGACTTTATCTATATTAAACTCATAAGAAAATAACCCTTTTCCTATGTATTTAATAAAAACCCTTATATTAATATCCCGCCCCAAGTTTGAAACATAAAATTTATTAATATCATAAATAATTAATGGGTTAATTGGTTGATCAATGGCTAATTAAGAACCTGTTGTGCTGTACAACAACCCCCCATTTCATAAAATTTTATCTTTAACTATAATATGTAATGGGTCCTTTTTTTTAGATTTATGAATAAAATTGGTATCAACTCATTCTTCATCAAAAGGTTTGAAAGAAACAATACGTTATAAACCTTTTGAAAAAATATAAAATGGTCCTAAGAAATAAATATATAATTATTTATTATTGCGATAAAGCGATCGCAAGATCGCATATCGCAACAACAAGGGATGCATAATGAAAAGACCCATTGGTTTACCCTGATCCGAAAAGTGAATAACTATCGGATATCAGGAAAGGCAAGCAAGTGTAATGAAAGGCCTTCTCAATTTTCTCCAATGTGATATCGCTATCGTTAATCGGGGAATGTAGCACACACACATTAAAGACACCTTTTGAAAACTCCCGATGTGAATAAGTTGTATCGCCATCGGGGATAGGGGATTTTGCAATGACACAAATATTACCACTTGAGCATTTCTCCGATTCCGATTGCAATAAAGCTAAGCGCGAATTTCAAAAAAGATTGAAAAGGCTTGGGTATATTATGTTATATTATTATTAAAAGCCTTCCCGTTCCCGATAGCGATTCACTTGTGATTAACCGCCAAAAATCAAAGCCACGCTTGAATGAATCATTCGGCAAATAAACGATATGATGGGCATTTAAATGATTGACAGGATTAAGTGGCCAATTAATGGAGCAGTTATGCAGAGATCTCCCCTGAGATTGTATCTGCGGCAGTATTATTTTAATCCTTCGTTATTCATTAATTGATATAACTCTTTCATATTTGGCTTGCACCACCTATTCTTTGTATTACGTTCATTTTATCTCCTGCGCAGAGCTCCGCCGAAGCAACAAATTCAAGCCAAATGGGGAAGAAATCCAAGATATTTCCAACAGCTTCAGGTCCCGCAGTGACAAGAAAATATACCACTGATCTAGGACCAAGCAAGAAAGGATTGACTTCAGACACTACCTGTCTTGGCCTCGGCAACACTAGCTGGCAAAGCATCTATAATCTAGTTGAAGCTAAAGAGCCCGAAATGGTATCAGTGCGAGCTACTGCAGATTCAACCAGAAAGTCAGAAGCTACCCTAAAGGATTTAGCTGACTCCTATCTACACCGAATAGCAGCTCGAGAGAAAATTCTTCCGTATACAGATGTAGTGAGGTGGGTAGTTGAGGAAATCTCTGCTACAAATAGAACATTCCGCACAATCGACGAGAGAGTCTTCAGCTCGTTTCAACCTAATGATTTGAGAAAAATGTACCACTTGCCTAAACCACAAAAGAAATACAACAAATCATTTCTGGAGAAGTTCAGGGATGAGAATGAAACTGAATCAGCGCCTATTCGGGAATGGAGATAGAACCTCACAAAGCACAAGCATGAATCTTCCGGTAAGTACTCTGTCGATTCATTATGTTCTCCTTATTGTTATGTCGGGGCGATGATGTGTAGGATTTGGGGATTACATGATTCCACTAAATTCTCAATTGAAATGGTTCCTTTAATGGAAGCGAGAGTCAATAGTGAGATAATGGATTGGGGAAATATACTATCTGATAAGTTAGCCACTGCTATTCTTGAATTTAGAAATAAAACTCGCGTCACCGATAGGTCTATTCCTCCATTTTATTATAGTGCCTATATTTTAGATACTCTTTGTTTCAACTCTGAATTTCCTGTGCTAGGGTGGAGATGGATTCCACAAGACCCCATGCCGATTCACATTTATCACCAAAAGCTATGGAAAGCACATTATAAGGACCACCTGTATCAGGTTTGTAATGGTTTTATGTTGCCCATTTACTATGCCATTTTTGACAAGCCTGCTCCGAAGATTTCTTCACAAGCAGAGATTGACCTAACCACTCTAGGAAACTTGTTCAGAGAGGATAAATTCACATACATAAGAGTTTTTGGCAACCTTGCCAGGCCTCATGTCCTTCCCTTGTACATACTCGACAAGCTATTGGCTAGAGAATTAGCCTATCAGATTATGTCCGCAGGAGCAACCAAGACTCTGAGGACTTCAAAGAAACAAGTTTGGCCTCCTTTTCCTCTAACATGTGGTGTTTATACTCTGCATGACTATAAGCATGCAAATAAGGAAGTAGACAAGATAAATATGCTAAATCTCGCCACCATTCCTAATAGGCGATTTGACCCAAGGAAAATCGTCTATAATGTACTTGAACAGGCAAAACTCACAAAGTTTGATCATAAAGAAGACGATTTTGATGACTTATTTTCTTCGGTGGAGTGATTATTTCAGGTCCAAGCACTGGATAAGATGATATATAATGATGAAGGGTTAGTAGAATTCAATAAACTCAGAGAGTAGAGGTTGCAAACTCTGCCTCTAGATTTACTAGCTACTGCCCCGACGACACAATCAAGCAAGCCTGAACAATGACTCATTGACAAACCTCCTGCTGCATCAAAGATTCTTGAGATAGATAAAGAGAAAGAGCAAGAGGAAACATAATAGAAAGAGCAGGAGGAAACACAAAAGAAAGAGTAGGAGGAAACGCAGAGGAAAGAGCAGGAGGAAATACAGGAGGAAATACAGGAGGAAGAGCAGAAAAAGGAGCAAGATAAGAGCAACGAGAATGTTAATATGGATACCCAGATTGATTCAAAATTGCTCCAAGAATGGTAGTAATTTGACTCTATCATAAGTAATCTGGAAGGTCCAAAAGGTGCCGATACACCCAAAGCAACAGATACATAGGATACAGTGTCAACAAAGGTTCCAAGTGAAGGAACGAGCGGCATACCCCCTAGTACATATTTAGAAATAATTCCAAAGGATCCCTCAGATCAAATCATTTTGCAGGTGGAGGATATACCTCCATTAGATTTCTTTTATAGCCCAAAACACATGGTCGTAGTAAAGCGACAGCGGAAAAGGAGAAGGCTTGATCAACCTTCCCTATTTCTAGAACAAACAGAGACAGCCAACGTAGTTTGGAAAGAAGAGTTTGATCCTTCTGATGACCTAACGAAGCTTTCCCAGTATGCCAAAGCCTATTTGGTGGCCACCATGGGCAAGGCATTGGAAGTGAGTAACCTACTAAAAGAAAAAGACCAGGCAATTATTTTGTTGCAAACACAACTGTCGGAGGCATAACAAAAAGTTGAACAATTAGAACAGCAATTGTCAACACAGCAACAATTAAATAATCAACTGAATAAGAAGTTACTTGAAGAAAAATAGAGAGTAGATTCAAGTGCAATTCAAAGGCAGAAAGAATTATCAGAAGCATTGGCAAAATTGAAGACGATGAATGAACTAATGGCGAAAACAAAAGATGAGCAAATTGCTCAGCTATCACTTCAAATAGAAAAGTTCAAGAGTCTTCCACAACCTGCCGATTTTAGAACAGAGGCACTACAGATTAATAAGGCATTGGTGACATAGATAAGACTGTTGTGTCATAATATTTCTCAGGTTGAGCCCCTTTGTGATATAACAACATCGATAATCGATAAATCAATTGATGCTAGACATGATTTAGAGTGTGCCGACGAGACCTTGACATGTTTTCTTACTTGGCAAGACACCAGTGAGGGACAGGCAGCAAATCTGCCCAAAATCCTAGAATCACATAAGGAAATCCTATTCTTAGAATGGCAGTCCTAGTTGATGAAGGCAGAGAGAGAAGTTTCTAGATGTAAATTATCCACAAGTAACTTGATTGAATTAATCAATAACACTCTCTATTTATCTAATATGATTTCACAATGTACACCAGGTAAATTGCTATCGGCTAAGGCATTGGAGCAAGCATGTAATCAGGAGCTGGAAAAGAATGGAAGGTTAATTGCAGGTATTCAAAGTTTAACTTGGGACACCTATTGGTTGTTTCTAGTGTTGAGGGAAATTCTCCCCTAGGGCTTTTGGGCTGAAACCCTAGCAGACTGAAAGTTGTCTATAAAGAGAAACACACATTCACACAGCCATTATGCTATTATAAGCAAATTCTATAGTAAGAGGGGCGTACCTTAGGTCCTACGTTTGAGAAGGTCCTTTAGGGTCCAAACCCTTCTTCAAGTCCCTTTCGTTCCTTTGTCCTGCAAAACAACCAATTCCGAAGAACACAACAGTATATGGACAAAAACTTATAAAGAAATCATATTCATGTTATAAAGGAAGGTATTTAGTTATGAACTTTAAACAACCATTCACATATAAATTCCAACATGAATATCATAAACATAAAGAGGATTTATATTAGGAACCAAGACATGTTTCTTTATTATAGACAAATAAAATGCATAAAAGGAATAATTTCACCTAAGTAACCTTTCGCAGGCTCCAAGCAAAGCTTCCTTCCGAAATCCGTCCAGCCTCAAGCCTTTAGCAAACTCCTTCCATGACTCACTCCATGATGTCATAAGTAGTGGATGAACATCAACACACAAGGAAACAAGGATTTCCTATACAAATGGGGGAAGTGCAGAAGGCACAAGGGTCTTCAGACCTGGTCAAGGGAAAAATCTTAGTATAATGACCTTTCTCTCTCTTCTCTCCTCCCTTAGGCCTTCCCTTTGAGGTCTTTTTATACCTCTCCCAAAGTAGTTTTTTAGTTGGGAGTTGGTTGGGAACAGTTGGGCCACGAGCACTAACAGGTGATCAGCAGGTAAAATCCGCGATCTCCACTCGAAATTAAGGAGTTTTATATTTTTTTAAGTGTTTTAATACATATACGTGGGTTGGGTATATGCCTACCCGTGTATACACACGTTTAACTTAGGAGAAATGTCGCGTATAAGGGATAAAACATTGTTTTTTAAATTTTGGACTAGGTCTGGAAGGAGGGGTTGCCCTAGGCCATGAGTGCAACATCACAAACCATAATAGTGAGATTTGGAGCTATAACAGATGCCCCCTAATACATGAGGTCAGAAGGGGTACATGATGGCTGAAATGTATTAAGCAAGTACATGGAAAGGAAATCTTTCAAAAGCCGAGGAGGACTTCACTAGAATTCAGCCTGTCAAGCCACAAAAGGAGACCAGAAAGAAACACTGTCTGAGGCGGGCATACCCATGCTCAGAGAAAGCAAAGCATGTCTGCATATGAAGTACAAGTGGATCCACTAAGTATACAAGTATAAATGACTGGAAAATACATAATGGATCATCTAATCATGATCGAACAAGTACATGTCTGAATATCACATATAAGACTATCAATGATGCTGAAAAACGCAACGGATCACTGATATCAAAGACTGATCCCAAAAGGTACCAACTGAACATGATGGAAAGGGATGGTACTACACTAGAAACTCAGGTGCTAGCATATAGAATGTCGCCATGACTGACTGCAACATATAAGGTGGAGTGGTATCAACTAGCAGCAACAGGAGCAACTGTCAAGTGAACCAATGAATGCTGATACAAGCTAAGGTCTTCAGTGACCACCATGGTACATTTCTACACCATGGGAATAAATGATATGAAGTCAACCATGTGAGAAATTGTTTGATTACTGGTCATTGATGTATACCATTAAAAAACACGAGACTACTCAACGATAATGATAATGAGCGTCAAGGTACCCAGTACAATCCAACAAGTGTGAATAGATGAGCTAGAGTCGAACACCTGTAAGAATCTATCGATCAGGAGACAATGATGGTTTCCCACTATCGATAGCGAAGGATCTTCTACTAATGACTGCAAACCCCAAGGTACTACCAAATGGACTCTAGATCTTTGTCCCAGAGCAATGAGTCGGTGTCAATAGGGAAAGATTCGCTAGAAGGAAGGCATTAAGGCATCCTTCATCAATCTAGCGCGAGTGTAACCCGTAGGCCAATAATGTGGAAGGAATCGGACGAAAGAGATGTAGTAACCCAACTGAGGTACGTTTCTGGCATACACAAGATGTGGCTAGTGCACGACAGAAACCCTCTAAACCAACCAATAATGAAAGCTGACACAGAGGCGAGGTATCCACCAATAGGGTCAAATGGAAACCAAGGTACTACACGAATCCCAATGTGTGATAATGCAAGCTGATGTCGAACACAAGGGAAATCACTCAGTCAAAGACCCATGATATTGATTGATGTTGAGCACAAGGTAACCTATCAATAATGAAAATAGGGCTAGGGTACAGATCTAGGCCTGTCCTCAGAGCAAGATGTCGTCGTTGATAAGGACAAGATCCACCAGCAAGAAGTCAATGGAGACCTTCTCAAATAGGCACGAGTAAAGGACCAATATAGCTGATGTGATAATAGACATGACACTGACAACCAGGGATGGCCAACTAAAAAATGAGTTAAGAGACACCGCAGAGAGGCCAACTTAGGCTAACTTTCCTTGAACAAAAGCACGACTCAATGTGACTAAGTGGTAGCATATGATGAATCTGTGTAAGTTCGTCATGCAAGAGGCACGAACGAACCCTCCATATGATTGGAAGAGATAACCAATCGGGGGAGAACTGACTCAATAACAAGGTTAAGGCATGCCTAAGTCAAACTAAATCCCGCCCAAACGGAGGAGACTTTGTTTTGAGTGCTTTGTTCAAGGGCGACATGACTGACTCTAGCTGCCAACAATAAATGGAAATACTGTCCCGTTCCCGCTCTTTTTGGAATATTTAATTTTTTTGTATTTTTTTGTTAATCTTGAAAAATAATAAAAGAATGCTATGGTATAGTGGAAAGAACGAGTGTCGGTGAAACAGATGATCTAGTTCCTGGGAATGGAACATTCCTATGCTCAATGCAGGGAGGTGAAAACTGGTCAGTGACACTCAAAGGTACGTTCCTTCCATGAGTCAAGGTGTGTCAAGTTGCAGAAGTCAAAGGTGTGCAAGGTTGATTTTGCAGTCGTCATAGTCAAAAGTTGGCTTAAACACGAGTCCAAATGAAGCCGGCTCTAGGCCAAAAGGTGCAAGTGGTCAACATGAAATGCAGTAGTACAACTCAACACAAAGGAGCCTCTAGGGTATAAGGCTAGAACAAAGCGAAGAAGCTAAGAGGAATGAGTCTTCAACGCATAAGTCATGGCGGGACTACAGAGGACTCCCGAGCCTACTCAGATCAGAGCAGCATGGGCAACAAATGTCAGTGAGGTGCTAACTATGATGCCCATGTAAAGGATGGCTCTACCATCGTGTCATGATTTCAAAAATCAGCGAGTGAAGATGGCTTACGAACCATAACACGATGGGGTCGACCCTATGGTAGATATATCGGCGAATGTAGGCTAGTATGCATAATGCAAAGGAAAAATGGTGTTGCTAACCTATATGCCAGTGAGAAAACGATACCTGCCATGACGGGTCAGCAGTCGTGGAACCGTCTCGAAATTGTCGAACAAACATCCAAAATGTCTTGAAAAACAAACCATTCTCGACATTCCAAGCTCCCAAGTTAAAAGTCACATGAGGCCAAACAAAATAAAATTTTGAAAAAATTTTGCATTTTCGAAACTTATAAAAGGGATTTTGGACTCACCATTTTTACCATTTGAGTTGGAGAGCAAATTTTTGGAGCAAAAGGAGCAAACTTCCCGTATACCAAATTCGACCGTTTAAATTCTTCAAAAACCTCCAGGTAACTCTTATACTTAGCTTGCAATTGACTGTGACTAGTTTTAAGATTTTTAATTGATGTTTCACTGTTGAATTTTTGTCCAAAATTTCATCGCGGCGTATACACGGGTTGGTAATATGAAACCCGTGTACACGCGGGCCCTATACGTGACTGTGTGCACAGGAACCTGCGTATATGCCGTGAACCAATTTTAAACAAAAACTAATGGTTGGAAATCATTTTTTTCTCAGCATGCCAGTCACTTGGCGTGAAAGAGAGCACGCAGCAGTGGATAATGAAGTCATGAATGATCCTCAAGCTTTGGATGCCTTACGGGGATGCGGATTGTTTAAATTCTTCAAACTGCCGAACATGAAAGCAAATGTATGTTTGCTTGAGATGCTCATTGATTATTGGGATGTCAAGGAGGAAGCCTTCATGATTGATCAAATGCCACTCAGGGTAGAAGTGGAGAATATCTATTTCATCACGGGCCTTTCCCGAAGGGGAGAGGTAGTACATTCCTGGGGCAGGACACGGAGCAGTCTCACCATAGAGGACTACGTATAGATATATTTCCCGGGACATCCCAAGAAGGTTGGGAGCTAGATTTCTATCACACATGTGGCGAGTTTATCTCTAAGGATAATCCTATTCACCATAGCTCGAGTGAACGGATCGTCCTCTCTGCATCAGGCATCACGGCTAACCTTGAGTGTGGCAGTTGACTGTCTCACTACTGTGTTCGACTGGTGTACTCCTCTTCTAGCCAACATGAAGAGCCAACTCACTTCTATCAAGAGGGGATAGACCAAGAAATTTGGGTATGGGACTATCCTATGTACTTTCTTTTTCGAGAGGGTTCCCACACTCCGCCCCAGGGTAGCAGTTTCCATCAGCATCCCACGTGATCCACGCATGGGTCGATGGGCTGATCTGATGAAACGTCTGGGGGGTGGGGAGGTCCCAAGGACTGCTTTCGACGATGACTTCTTCGCCTGGTGGGATTAGTAGATCATTTCCATGGATGACTACCCCTATGATGGGTTGGATTTCCGAGGAGATCCTGACCTAGCATTGCCGCCGAACGCAGCATGGGGCAAGATTGGTAAGAATTTTTTGATTCTATGTTTTTTTTGGATTTTTCAAATATAATGATGCATTTTGAAAAATATTTTGATGGGATTCAAATGACTAATATGATGATCATGTTCCAGATACTGGGCCAGTATGACCAGATGGTTTCCCGCGGCATGGACGGTGCGGCCGAGGAGCCGAAGAGGTGGTTGTTGAGACAGAATGAACTCTAAATAACGTCTAACGACACTTAATGAGACTGAGCTGCCGAGCACCAATGGCTGCGATAGAGGATCTTCTTGAGGATATGCAGCATCATGTGGTTGGCATGCCACGTGACTGGGTTCACACTTTTCGGCATGTGGCCAATGCGATAGTTACCTACTTGGCTGCTCATTTTGAGCCGGGGCATTAGATATGCCGGACATGATTATGGGCATTTGAGTCCCAATTTTTTATATTTTTGGACAACATATGTACACTCGAGATGCTTTATGATGATGATGATGATGATGATGATATATATTATATATATATATATATATATATATATATATATATATATATATATATATATATATATAATATATATATATCTATATATAGTTTGACTTTTTGATGCTTGATTTTATTATGATGAATGATTGATGTGCCAGTCTAATGCTTGATTAGCGATAGAATCAGCTAACCAATTATGAGATCTTGGAATGTACAAATAATTAATATAAACAAATTATCTTTGCAACAACCTCACCCTTAAATACTGGTGATATAAACATGGATCCCTTACCCGATAAATGTTGTTTAATTGTGACACTATCAATTGAGAATCCAGATAAACTACCAATGAGTCGATCTCGTGAGAGATTGCCTCAGATAGTAAATTAATAACGACGGTATACTCAGCCATATTATTTGAAGTGGGACCAATGCATATGCCTCTTGATACCATCAATTGACCAGTTGGATAATAGAGTACCCAAGCTGCAGAAGCGAGATTCCGAGTGTGCCGACTAGCACCATCGGTGAACCCAAAATAGACCAAATCATCCATCAACACCTGCCACAGCAGACCAAAAAGTGTTGATATCAAAAAAATATCGATGATATATGTACAAATATACATAATATACAAAGAAGCCATTGCCTAACTCCTACTTAAGCAAAGTACTTCTTTAGGTAGATCCTGTTTCGGGGCTCCGCCAACTTGTTTCCCTCAAAATCGATTAACTCATACGACCCTTTTTCTAAAACTCGTTTAATAATGAAAGGACCGTACCACATAGGCTTAAACTTTCCTGCCCCCAAGGTGTCTTTATCTTGGTCATAGACCAAGACAAGGTCACCTTCAGAAAATACACGAGGATGGACAGATTTATCATACTGCGTTTTAACCCTTTTCTTATGAGCCTCATTCATCGTGGTGGCATCTCGACGCTGCTCATCGAGATGTTCCAAGTGAAGGAGGCGCTCTTTGAGACTCGAAGTCTCTGGAAGGAGCTCTATAGCTAACTTAAGAGATGGAATTTCACATTTAATTGGAAAGATAGATTCCATCCCATAAACCAACTGAAAAGGTGTAAAACCAATAGCAGTCTTCATGGAGGTCCGGTATGCCCAAAGATCCGAATACAACATATCGTGCCAATTGGACCGATTTTTGTTGATTATCTATTGGAGGATCATCTTAAGAGTTTTATTGACTACCTCAACCTGTCCATTGGCCTGAGGATAATAAGGAGACGAATGATCTTGCTAGAAACCTAATTTGAGAGCCAATTCAAACATCAGTTGATTCTGGAAATGACTGCCATGATCAGTGACAATCTCTCTCGGGATACCGAATCTTGAGATAACTTGATTGAAAAGAAACAATGCTGTTGTGTCACTATCATTTTTATAAGTGGGCATGGCCTCGGCCCACTTTGTAAAGTAGTCTACAGCCACAATAATGTACCTGTGATTCGCCGCTGAAGGTGGATTACAAGTTGTAAAATCAATACCCCACTTAGTAAAAGGACCGACGGTGACAACGGGAAAAAGAGGAGCTGGATGAGCACGCATCTTGCGAGTAAAGATTTGACAGGGGTGACAGCGTTTGACCGCTTCCACACAGTCTTTAAAGAGCGAAGTCCAAAAATAGTCGGCACGTAAGATGCGCTGGGCTGTAGCAAGCCCCGATAGATGACCACCACAAGCTCCACTGTGGCAATCATTTAGCGCTGACTCTACTTCCTCTAAGGTTAAACAACGCTGAAGGATTGAATCAAACCCTCGACGGTATAAGGTATCACCAATGATAACATAATTTTTAGCTAGGTGACATAATTTTCGACGTTCATCCTTAGAGAAAGTAGAGGGAAACTTCGAAGTTTGGAGATAGACAATGATATCTCCATACCAAGGGTCGAGTGAAGAGATGAGGAATAAATGTTCGTCGGGAAAAATTTCCCCATAAACAGTATCCTCTCCACAAGGCAGCTCAGAAATTAACTCAGCGAAAACCATGGATTTCTTAGACTTGACAGACAGGAACTCGAGATCAAATTCTTGCAAGATGACTATCCATCTATTATATTTGCCCCCAATCACTCGCCTATTGAGGACAAATTGAAATGGATTGACCACCGCTAAGACAAAAGTTTTGCGCAGCAGGATATAATGACGGAGCTGCTGGACAGCATGGACAGATGCCAAGGCCAACTTTTCAACCGGAGAATAGTGAAGTTCAGGACCTATTAAGCCTCGACTCAAATAATAAATCACATGCTCGGTGAGAGCATCGTCCTCCTGAATGAGAACCATACCAATGGTTGATTCTGCTGCAGCGAGATATAAAAAGAAGTCTCTCCCATAATCCGGTGGACTCAAAAGCTGGGTAGAGGCTAGTGCCTTTTTCAAAGCATCAAACGATCGTTGCGCAAAGTCGTCCCATACAAATGGAAGTCCTTTCCGTAATAAATGCATGAACCCTTTAGTGATGTCAACATAGTTTGATATAAACTGCCTTAAGAAATTAGCCTTCCCTTGAAGACTCTGAAGTTGTCGAATTGAGGACGGCGGAGGCAACTGAACTATTGCCTCAACCTTGAAGGGATCAACCTGAATCCCTTCATTTGACACAATGATCCCTAACAACCGACTGGATGTAACCACGATAACGCACTTGTTGGGATTCAAATGGATTTTATAAAAATGACATCGCTCAAAAACCATTCGAAGGTTACTAGGGTGATCAGTTCTCTTTCGAGAACGAGCAGCAAGATCATCCAAGTATGCTTCGATGACATGCTTGATGTCGTGGAAAGCATATGACATGGCCCACTGAAAGGTGGCTCCAGCATTTTTAAGACCAAAAGGCATCTTTCTATATGCAAAGGTACCCAAGGGACATATAAAGGCTATCTTATGTTGATCTTCAGGACGGATAGAAATTTGATTATAACCAGAAAAACCATCCATGAAGGAAAAAATCTCATTACCCGCACACTTGTCGATAATCTGATCAATGAATGGTGTGGGGTAATTATCTTTGGGACAAGCCTTGTTTAGGTCCCTAAAATCAATGCATACTCGGATTGTTCCTTTCTTTTTATTTACAGGGACTGGATTAGAAACCCAATCAGTAAGAGGAACAGGGTATATGAAACCGACCTTTAGCAGCTTCTCCACTTCAGCTTTGATAGATGTTGCTTTCCTAGGGTTAACCGGCTGAAGCCTTTGACGAACTGGTTTGGAATTTTCATATGTCTTGATCTCATGTTGAACTATAGATGGGTCAATGCCAGGCATTTCTTCATAAGACCAAGCAAATACATCCCGAAATTCCTTGAACAGGTCGGTGTAAATTTGAATTTCTTTAGGGGAACACTCAATTCCGATGAAGAGATTTTAGATCATGTTAGGATCCCTAGAGATGTTTATAGGTGTTGTTTTTGAAATCACCGACATATTATCTTCGGCACGAATGTGTGCTGGAGCCAAAGGATTTAACACCGTGCAAACATCACTAGTACAGAGCTCGGAGAATCTAGATTCTACCTCTTGCAATGGAGGAAGAAAATATGAACGATGGTGTAAATCTTCCCAAGGTTGATCTATACCCATCATTGCTTCGAGAATTGCTTCTTCAGAAGGTAAAACTGAATCTAAGCAGTCCAAGGCAGAGGTAGAATCAAGGCTCCAAACTGGGGCCACATCACCATCTAACTCCTCTTCGGAAAAAGGAGTAGAATGGTCATCTGCAGAGTTGACGATAGACTGATATCTAAGCTCAGCTGCAAATATAGGAAATGCCATTCCATTCCCTTTTCCTTCAACTAATGTGGTCATAGGTGAAGGAAAGGTCCAAGGGTCTAAAAAATAATGAGTTCGGAAGAACTCTTCTCGAGGAGACTCCTTAGATGATGAAATGGCATTGATTTTAGCGAAAGGAGAGGGAAGATCAAAGGTACCCATCAATGAGGAATACATCCATACTCCTACATTCTCAGTAGGCAGATGAGGGTTATCCACTAAAGGAACAATAGAGTTAGATCTTGCTTGAGGATCAACTGGACAATAATCCAATTGATCAACCTTAACGATTTTCCCCTCATGAGGAAAGCAAATGACACGAAACAGAGTCGAAACAATGGCGTCCATTTCGTATACCCAGTTCCTTCCTAAGAGGAGATTATAGTCTAGGTTAGCATCTACGACTTCTACTTCAATATTAACGACCTTCCCCCCAACACATATAGGAAAGGTCGGGATAATCCCATGCAGCTTATGAGAATGACCATCGAATGCAGTCAAGACAGTAGGTGAAGGAACAACTGAAGGCGATCCAATAGCCTTCCAACATGACATCAACATAACGCACGTGGAAGCTCCTTCATCAATAACGGTACAAAAAATGTTAATTTTCTGGTATGTAGACTTTATTTGAAAAGCCATATGATGAGGGAGTCGCTTTTTGACATTTAACATGTCGAAAGTGAGCACTAAAGAGTTAGTTGGATCGACTGCCCCAATCGCGGAAAGTAAAGCACTTCGCTGAGCCGGACATGACTGGAGAACCTCTAAAGTAGACATGGTGCACGGACTCTGAGCCAGATCCTCAACAATGGAGTAATTCTGGGTGGCCCTAGCATTAGGATTAATAGTCGCGCGTTTAGTGGAACCTTTCGATATCCGTGGTATAGTCTCAACAGGGGGTCGCTCAATATGAAGGTCAGTATTTCTAGGAACAATCTTGTCCTTGGAAGTTTTGGCTTCACCATAGTCATGTGACCGAGTAGCCACATGGATGTTATAACACATCATGAAAACGTTCGATGACTTTTCCCCTTCCTGGTTTCCCCCTGTGGAGGTTCCACGGTTTGAACTCGCGCCAGCAAGAAGTTGTTGCCCTTGGGTAAAAGTGTTGGTTAACACAGCTTGAGAACTAGAAGTCCCTTGCTGCCCTAACAAGTGCTGAGCGTCTTCAATCTTGGGGCAAAGATGAGTTAAATGGTCTCGACTGCACAACTTGCATGGAAACTTGACATTCTTTTTAGACTCATTTCTACCACCACTAGCATTATTGTCGGATTTATTTGCATCAGGCTTCCCATCCTGATTCTTTTTCTTACCTCGTCCTTTCTTTTTCCCATTGGAATTTTGATTTCCTTTGGGGTTATCATATTGGATGGAATTAATCGAAGAGGTTTGGGAAGCCGGAGGGTTAGACGATGTGACTTGGTTGTTAGAAGCAGTTTGTAAAGACATTTGCTGCAATTGGTTCAACAAGTTCACTGTATTCGTGTCTACAGACCCAACAATACCATCCACATGGGGACTTTGGCTTCGACTTAGCTACGTCAACCTTAGACCCAGGAGCATCTGGCAAGTATTTTTGTAGGATCCCAGAGTGAGAGTAGATCAATTCTAATTGCTGGACCCTAAAAATGGCTTGCTCCTCAAAATAGACTCTAGACATGGAGACATCCTTGGAGATCTCAGGTATTAAAGATTTCAAAAACCATTCCAGACGGTACTCTGGAGGGATTTCAGCTTTAATGAGCCTCTTTCTCCATCTCCATTCCTGAATATGGTCAGAAATGTGAGTTTCCTTATCCTAACGAAAAGTGGCCAGTAGTTTGGTTCCGGCATCATAACGGAGAGGCAACTGAAAATGATTTAAGAAAATATTGGCTAAGTCAGTGAAAGATGTAAAACTGCCCCTTGGCAACTCTATATACCATTTGGCCACATTACCAATCAAGGTGCGTTGAAAGATTCTCAACCTAATCAAGTCATCGATAAGGGAGTTAGATGAGCACCACAAATGGAATGTGGTTACGTGGTCGCCTGGGTCCTCACCGCTCTTCCCTTCAAATTTTGGAATGTCCGAAGGGAGTTTGGTTGGGGCCGGAGGCCAAGCTGGATTGTACTTGATTGGATCGTTTGTTAACTTAGTGAGAACTGGCAAGTTCAATGTTGTCAGAAACGGAAGCCTAGGAGGTCCTTGGGGATTCCACCCTGACTGGGCGGAACTCCCAAAGTTCTGAAAAGATTGACCTAGATTTTGGAAGGCACCAAGCTACCTGAAGTAACCAGTAGAACCGGTTGAACCAAAAGGCAAGCCTTGTGATCCAGCAAAATTCGGAGTTTGAATAACTCCGATCGCACCATAACCAGTAAAGTTTCCTCCTAAAGGATATAAGGAGTTGATAACCCCTGATACAGATTCCAAGCCGAAGCTAAGGGAGGAATACTTTGAAACAAGCTAACTGTGGTGTACAACCTATTCCCATGTTGGCCAAAAAACGGATTCCCAGTTCCCGCGCCACTAACCCCAGGGTTAGTCCAACCTTGGAAAGGATTGCTGCTTTGTCCTATAGAAGAAAAATGCATGGATCCTATCATCGGGTTGGAATGTGATATATGACCACTTCTGAAAGGAAAACCCTGGAATGAAGTTGATCCACTCATCATGGATGTGGCGGCACCAAACGGAACTGAAGGAATACCCTGTGAATGGGCGCCAAATGGGAAGAATCTAGAACCAAAAGCATTGGTTTGGGAATTTCCACTCGTGGACGGAATGGAGGTAGACCCAACTAAAGATGTGCTAGCAAAAGACACGAATAAAGAAGCAGAGGCGATGGAAATAGTTCCCCCCCCTTATACAGATATTGGAGTCTACACAGTTGTAGCACTTGTAGAAGCCATGCTTCCAGTAGTGGTCATCGATGGTAAGTGCGTAGCGTAACCTGGACTTGATGGTCTATGCGTCGGAGTCCCAACGTATTGTAATACGTCTAGATGACTAGATGGTAGGGGAGAATTCGGAGCCGCTAAAAAATCTGAGAGTTCTTCTACCTCTATGTTATTCTCCGCTTGTAAGCAAACTCGAGAAAGAACTGGAGTGTTCCTCTCTTGTTCCACAGAAGTGCCAGGCCTTACTTGAATAGTAATGTCGCCGAGAGGAGGATCAATCCGCGATGCGTCAACTACCGTGGGACGAAACCCACCAGTAGAATTACCTCTATGCCTTCTAGGAGAAGGCTCTATACTTGGTGGTGAAAGACCACGAAGTCTTCGAGACCGTCTAGGTGATCGGTCATCCACTTTGAATTTCTTGTTAAGATCTAACTAAAGACTCAAAAAATTGAAAGCTAGGCCAACTAAGAGCACAGAGCACACACTATAAAGTCCCTAAATATAACAGCCAGTCAAACAAATTCCAAGTATTTCCACTACGCGTGATTAGGACCGGACACCAAAATACGAGAAAGTGAATTAAGGGGCCTTCCGAAGATAGTCTGGGATGATGAGGGCCCAGTCCTATCAGAGAAGGTAACAGAGGAAGTTACGCTGACCTCCTAACAACAGCCTGCGCCAGTGCAAGCCCCCAAGATTCGCAAGGGTGCCCTCCATTAGTACTGTCGAGAGTGATGCAATGTTGACCTTAGGTGCCACGGGATTCCCCTCCGCAGCCACCTATGTAGATCCCTAGGAGTAGCAACTATGGATACCAACTCGTTGAAGAAGTCAGGCGGAACAGTCGTGAGGTAAGTTCAGACAAGTAGGAGAGGGGGTATCTCTCTTCCCTGCCTTTACAGACCCTCGTGCTTAACTCCCAGATCCGGAGCTTTCCTGGTCTTCCTAACGCTATTGGATTTTCACTCGTTATTTAGCCTCCTATGTTTGACGTTTAAATGGCCTTGGAGAGTTAACTCTCCACTCGCCTAATCCAAGGCCCTAAAATCCTAAAACTTGTTGGTGTACATAACTTAAAAGAAAAAATTTTAGTGAATTTTAGTTAGTGCTTGATTTTAAAATAGGTTTTTCTTTAACTCACGGGATAACGGAAGTGAAACTAGTGGTGTTTTTGACGCAAAAGAAATTAATAAAAACCTAACTATATGCACATGCACTTGTTTTCGTTTTTCGATGAAGAGCAATTTCTACAGGGTTCAAAGGAACTTCTAATAAAACAAATCTTTCTTTTCTTTTTGTTAATTCACGCTTCACACTCACAAAAGTTAACAAAGCTATGTATGCCTATAAAGATATGAAAATCTATCCTAATGCAACAAATATATGCGGATGCAAGATTTAAAACAACTCTAAAACAAGAAATGAAAGTTGCTTGCTTATTAATTTTTATTTTGCCACTTAAAATGTCTAGATGGAATATGAGATGCTACCATTCATTTCGTCTAAACACTAAAAACAATTTTCAAGACAAAATAAGCACTTTCATTCACTAAAAGGAAACCAAATGAAAACCAAGTTCAAGAAAGCAAAACGAAGTTTTTCAAAAAGTTTTCTTCAAATAAACAACAAAAGAGTCTTTTCAAAAATGCTCTCAACAAGACTGAAACTTTGTGATTGAAAAATAGGCAACAAACACTTTTGCAAGTTGACACCACACAATGGATGAAAACTCAACAAACATAAATGTGTTTAAAGATGCTCTTAACAATCAAAAGTAGCAATGAAAGATTTGGCAACAAAGACCAAAAAAGATTAAAAAGACAAATTTCAAGAAAGTATCAATCAACAACTTTCACAAAACAAAGAAGTGGATGGTCACAAAAAGCGATTTTGTTAAGCAAACAAAAAGTCACAAAAAGCGATTTTGTTAAGCAAACAAAAAGTCACCAAAAGCAAGATTCAACACAAAGATTGAGACCAATCTTTCTGCCCTAATGAATCAGAGCAGCCAATATTCCAACAAGAAATCTTGCGTGCTTTAGCAAAAAACGATGAAACTTGCAACAACAAAAACAAGACCAATACCCCTTACAATCAGAGAGAATTTGGATCAAGATGCTTGTTGTAAAACAAACAACTGATACTGGAAAATGACTGTTTCAAACTAAATCAAACTACTAGACAGACCTTCAGAGACAAAAAGATTTACAAATCTTGAAAATTGCAAGATATACGCGACTGTACTTATATACAGATTGTGTGTATACGCGACTAGTCCTAAGGAAACCTGCGTATACGGCAGGTTAACTTCAGGAAACAAGCGTATATACGCTTCTGTAACTAAGAAAAACAACGTATATGAAAGATTTCAAGAAAAATAAAAAACAAACTGAAGAAACTGGCAAAACTTAGAATTCAAGAACAGACCACACAGCAATAGCAAGCAAACATGCAATTGAGCCCTGATTGGCTTGAAAAACACCCAAACTAGGATCAACAAGAGTGTTGTCCCCCGTGGAGTCGCCAATTCTGTTGAGGGAAATGCTCCCCTAGGGCTTTTGGGTTGAAACTCTAGCAGACTCAAAGTTGTCTCTAAAGAGAAACACACATTCACACAACCATTATGCTATTATAAGAAAATTCTATAGTAAGAGGGGCATACCTTAGGTCCTATGTTTTAGAAGGTCCTTTAGGGTCCAAACCCTTCTTCAAGTCCATTTCATTCCTTTGTCCTGCAAAACAACCAATTACGAAGAACACAGCAGTATATGGACAAAAACTTATAAAGAAATCATCTTCATGTTATAAAGGAAGGTAGTTAGTTATGAACTTTAAACAACCATTCACATATAAATTCCAACATGAATATCATAAACATAAAGA
>APFE030944317.1:54288-96902 GCA_000404065.3 Pinus taeda
GTATTTATAGACCCTTTCATGCATTTAGAAAGGGTCCTCAGTTTTTGTATAAGACTAAAACCTGGAAGTTGCACTATTGTACTTCCGGTATATTTTTAATAAAGACTGGGCCAATTATTCCAAAATTTTAACGACGAAGCTTTTATGTGGATGTGCACTATTGCCTTGATATGAAATTATCTTTGAGTTGAAAGAAGGAATTCGAATTGCGATTGATATTGGGAATGGTTTACAACACATATGGTACTACTATCTATGATCTGAATTAATTCTTTTATGTGAATTGTTATTTGATTACTCTTGCTATTATTGAATATATGTATGTGTTTTTAAACAACATTCTTTATATTTTTCACTATTGGATGTTTAAAGGATGTTAATCTTTTAGTCATACTTGTATCAGTAATATATAAAAAGTAAGTGTAACAATGTTTTATTAATTACTTTGTTCAACTATTTGAAGAAAGCAATTATTATATGAATGAATGTCTTTGTTCATCAAATAGAGTCATCTATATGCTTATTTGTGAATAGGGGTTATTAAACGTTGCACTTAAGAATAGAAATTTCCTGAGATAGAATAGTTATTTATATTTTCACTTTTTAGATTAAAGCATTCATTCATTACCATTTTATAAGAAAACCAATCACTCATCCATCCCCTTTTTATTCATCATTGGGAAACTAGTCCCATTATCTCCAGTTGGAGCCACCACACCAAACGGAAAAGGAGCTGCATTAAGGTCCGGACCGGGTGCTTTTCCCCGATGTTGTTGCAATGATTTTCGAGGCATCAACATAACCAAAACCCTCTGTTGAATAAAAGATATCAATTAACTGATCTGTGGTTAATTAATGATCGACCCTCGCTAATGAAATCATCCCCGATGCCATTAACCCACCATAAACCTTGATTAATTAATCCCACCACACTTAAACCTCCACCAGGCCCCTCCATTAAATTTAATGTCAAATCCCCACCCCGATCACCATACGATCAGGTCCCAGTTGATCCGACAGTCGATGATCATATTGGGTAGCCTTTGAAGGCCGACCTTTACCCACTTGATATGGGTGGTTTCACTATTCACCCTGCTGCTACATGGCACCCGATGAGTGGCATCGGGCGACCTTCCTCCGAAACCACTCCAGCCCAAAAAGCAATGCGATATAAACCCACTTACTACCTCCCGCTAGACGACAAAAAACGATCTCCCGCTAAGATCCAAATGTACTTGTCACCAAAGCCTACCAAGTAGTTGAATTTGCAAATAAAACTAAAAAACTCACTATTTTTAGTTCTATCGCACTCAGACCTCCATGCAAGTAGCAGAGAACGTACAACTACCAACCCACATTTAACTACCAACCTACAGAAGTCGTTGAACTCCCGGTTCGCTCTTCAGTCACCTATACCTCCTACAGTTGTGCACATTTGTTCATCAACCCTGTTCAGGGCCAAAACCAAGTATTTAGTCAAATTCACCGAGAAACCTTGTCCCATTCCCAAAATTAGTACTTAATTACTTCAAATTGTTAAGTAATTAAGTAAAAGACTTGTTCACCCACCTCAAGAATACTCTGAATTAAGCCAATTTTCCCTAAATACCACAAAAAACCTTTTACCCACATCCTTGAATCCACAAGAACCAAGGATGGTTGCACCAGATGCATTGAACATCCTACCAATTTCTACTCCCCACAGAGACTTAGACCATCTCCCTTTAGTAGATAACGACTTTCAGATCAAAGATACCTCTATCCTAGAATCCCCACTGAAATTATACTGCAGACATAGAGATTAATACCTGAACCATGCAAACAAAATAGGTCTTTGGGAATCAGGCTTGCCCAAGTACCAATTCCCCAGAGTTCATATTTTCCCTGAGATTGTCCACTATTGCCATATGAACTGCGATCCCATTCAAAGAGCAGTGATGACTCCTGACCAGACTATACTATTTTCCACCAATGTAGAATCCATAAATGAAATGTTGCAGTTACAACCAGGCCAAAACCTAACCCCCCTTTCTATTGGAGACCTTCTAAATAGATTCCCTACACTCACCTCCATCAAACTTGCTCAGTTATTCCAAACCTTCATTAGGGAAGAGCAATACATTCCAATGGACCCTCCCCCATACATGTGGACTATATTCTCTAATCTTGGCTGAGAAATCATAGCAATGATATCCAATGCATTAGGCCAGACTAAAAGTGAATTTGTTGATGAGATTATCATAACTTTCATATCCATTTACACTCCTGGACAGTCCCCTGCCATCATGTTTGATTTTTCTAAGTTCATGGAAAATAGGATGCATGATCAATTCATGAGAATGGAAAATGAAAGAGCGTTCAAATATTCATCAGTGTTATACCATCTTTTCCTTTACTATCAAGCTGAGAAATTCCCAGTCACACTCCAAAAGCTTGATACCAGAGGCAACCCTAGATCAGTAATCTTTTGGACTTCATTAATCCACCAATATGACTCTCCATATACTTATAGATATTTCATTAATCTCTTTGTGCATCCAGTGGCAACTATGTTGTTAGGAAGCCCTCCCCCCAAAATTAGTGTAGATATTAGGAGGGTCCTACAGTTGTCCAAACAATATAGAGTGGGAGATTGGTACTTGTACCAAAATCGCACTGAAATCAGAATATATGGTTGTGAGTTAGCACCTTACAAACTGCCAAAATACCTCCCCATGAGATTGTTTGCTCTAGAGTACTACAGGCAAATGATTAATTCAAATTAGGTACATTTTGTGAAGGCCAAGAAGAAAGCTCAACTCAGAATAAAAGACCAGCTTGGCCCCTTTGTGTACAACAGTAGGGAAGCAGGAAAGGAAGCAAAAGTAATCTCGCAAAGGCTAAAACTAAAGCAAAGTTTCATATGGAGATATGACCCTTTAGATTTCATTTGCAACAAAAGACAAAAGAACAAATTATCTCCATATATCCACCATAGAATTGCTGAAATATAACAGTATGCAAATCAACTAAAATGGGTGGAGAACACTTTAGTAGACTGAGATAGTACAGAAGTTGTTTTCGATAATGTGATGATTGATTTAGAAAGAAGACTTGATGAAGATTCCTTTGTACAAGTGCCAGGAGAATCCCAATCCCAAAGGGAAACATAGGAACACAGTGAGAAACCAGCAGAAGAAGGACCTCAAGAGCAAGAAGAATCGGAATAACCAGACATATCAGAAGAGTTTGCTCAGCCATAAAACATTATGAGTAATCCTCCTATTGTACAGACTCCTATAAATGAGGAGAAGAATCCCAAAAGAGATAGAGAGGAGGCCACTCCTTCTAGCATCCTTGTTCCACAAACTTATGTCAAGAGGAAAAGGTTGAATCCATTTTCAGAACAGGAATTCATAGAGGAAACAACTAGGACCACAGCTACTGAAAGAGTAGAAAGCAGGTTAACAAATCCCTTTGGAGGTACACAAGAACCTTCCACTTCACAGGCTCAAGCATGGAAGTATCCTCATTCAGGGCTCCAGCTAGCCAGAACCAAGACATTAGAGAGAAATACAAAGAAATAAAGGCTAGAAATGAAATATTGAAGGCCCAAACCTATGCACAATACCTTAAAATGGCTCCTACTAATTAGAAAAGACTAATGTCAGCCTTTGATGTAAAAGAAGGTAAGATGCAGATGAATTTCATGAAGCCTATTAATGCCCAAATGTACCTCAGGCTAAAGGAAGCCAGGTCTAGGGTAACATCAAACCCCGCTTAACCTGGTAGCTAGCCCTACCAGGTCGGGAGAGGGCTCTCTCATTCTCAATCTCAATTAGAATACGGAAACTAGGGCTTGAGGTGACTAAAATGAATTCTGATTTTAGGCTACGTATAGTAGATTAGGGTTTCTGGTTTTGATTTTAGGTTTTGGTTGCTGGATCAATTGGAGAAGGCTGATTGGATCTAGGAAATCAACTCAGGGATATAGTCATGTCCTATGGGGCAGGGTAGACAAGAGCTTATATACTAGAAAAGGATTGAAATGGTAGAGTAAGATTACTGAGGAGTTGAGGAGGGCACAAGAAACTATGAATCCTCTTCAAACAATGAAAACATTGAAAACTAAATGCAATCCCAAGACAAAGCACTGTAAATCTAGTGTATTTTGTCTATTCACCTTGATTCATTTAGTTTAGAAGAAAGGGAGAGATATGGATACATATAAAACATCAGAAAAAAATCATTACAAAGAAGAAACAATACATAAAGCTCACTCTCAGAAGAATCCCACAAAAATAGCTGTGAAACCTAGTTTTATTCCTTGCCAACTGCTGATACAAAATGTTCAGTGAGTCCAACACTTCTGCCAAAGTCCCACCTTTATAGATGAATCAAAAAGTACATGATATAGGCAAGGAAACTACTCAAGCTAGCTATCAGGGTTGAATCCATGAGAAAATGGGTGGTTTCAACCATATCTAAACTAAGAACAAGAATATAGGCAGTGGAACAACTTGCCTCTAAAACCAAGGAAACCAATTCATTCAGTGCAAAACCACCTTTGACTTGATGTATCTACCCTATTAAGTGTTTTACATCCATAATTACATCGTTTACCATGTTAATTTCACCAAGAGAGCAAGAAAAATTCAACTGTAGAGAAAACTAGGTGAAATCTGGAAAATCAAGCAAAATTGGCAAAATTCATCCTATGCACAGCACCACTGATCCTATGCGCAATTCGTGTTCTACACCAATTTTGGAAGGCTTCCTGGAGTCCAAATCAGGTGCAAGATAGCTCTTTGGAAAGCTTAATGAGTCTACTTTCTGGAAAAACTTGAATTTTGGAATTTGGAGTCCATTTACCCCTCCAAAAATGGGTTCTCCCAATACTGCTTCCTGTGTGGAAAACAAGCGGCAAAGAGGGCACTTTTTGGGTCTTTTTTCCCCTTTTGGAGACCTAGAACTTGTCCAAAATTCTCAGCCATTTCTAAGCTTCCGTATTTTTTCATGTTGATTCCAAAAATATAAACTTTTCTGCAAGAAAGTGTCCCCAACAAAAGTGCAGTGCCATGCACCTGCTGAAAAAGCGTGTTTTTTACATTAAAAATTTCAAAATTGACAAAGATTTCTCCGAATTCCTTGAGATTTGGCATGATTGACCCTTGTTAAGTTCTTTGATGAGCCAATAATGCTTCAGCCAAGATCTTGAGTTTATATTGATCTTTTTTTGCTCCTCAAAACTCTTTTTAGCTTGGCCTTTAGCTTCTTTACCTTTGTTTTGCAAATTTTGTTCCCATTTATGTAGTGATAGGCCATATCGTGCAACATTTTCTTCTCTTTGTTGGCTTTCTCAAGAATCTTCTCAAGGTGAATGTTTTCTCTTTCCAACCATGATTCTTGGTCATCCTCAATTTCTTGCTCAAGGGAGGTCAACTTGATCTTTCTCTTCTTTTCCATTTGCCTATTTTCCCTAATCGTTTACAGCTCCATAATAGTTTGCTTATCTGTCAGTTGCTTGTTTTCCTACTCCAGAAAGTTGATGATCCATTTGGCGCTTTCAATATCAAGTGATAAGGCTTGTATTTCAGCCTCCTCTTTGATAATCATGTCTTTGAGTCTTGAGCTTTGAGAGACCAAATCAGTGACATCCTCCTCAATCAAAACAAAATTCCTATCTTGCTCTTTAGTAGGGCCCTCCTCATGCATCTTTTTCTTCCCTTTGTCTTTTCTCTTTGATTGCTGGCCAACCTGTATAGCTGGAGAAGAAGGAAAAGCCCCTTTCACGCCTGGTGAAGATAACATTTCCCTATGGTCTGGTGAAGAAAATGAGACCCCTTCCACCTCTAGTGGAGATAGTACTCGCCTGGCAGTAGCAAAAAGCCTCCTAGTACCTCTCTCATAGGTGACAAATATTGGCACACATGTAGTTTCAGTCTCATGAACACCTGGTTGTCCTGATGGCCCTCCTTCCTCTTGAGGCACTGATGGAATCACCTGAGGGCCTTTGAAAATCTCATGGGCAATGAAGGTATCCCATGGTATGTTCAGTAGGTTTACCTGATGCAAGACAACAATTTTAATCAGTGAGAAGTGGTAAATGATGTTGAATTATTGAGGAAAAGGTTTCCTTTGCACATAGAGAGCCATCTTCTCAATATTCATGCATAATGTATGGAAGGTTCATCATCCTTACTCTTGTGAAATGCATCAACAACCTAACATGATATGTATATAGGTGGGAAAACCTTCCTTCACAGCTGAAATACTTGCTGACGAGTTTCATGAGAGGAGCATAAGTGTTCTGCAAGTATTTGAAAGGAAAAACCCTATTGATTTTCCTGTGATATCTAGCCTTAATGTAAGGCTTGTAATATTCTCTACCCACACACTGCCCCTTATTCCACTGTTCGCCTACACTAGGGATGCCTGTTGCTACTGAAATGTTGTCAGGTATCAAGGTGAAAGAGACACCACCAAGGTTCACCTGGCCATTGTGGAGATGAATGACAAACAACCTAGAAAGCTCATGATGAAATTTCACCATCTCTACCATTTCACAAAATAGATAACAAGGCTGGTGTTTAAAACTAGCTAGAGCAAGAGGGCAAGAAAGTAATTCTATAAGAGTGGTGGGCTCCTCTCGGATGATCTTTCCCCCTTTGTGTGGCTTTCTTGGCACATGAGATTCTCTGGAAGAATCACTGAGAGTTTCCTCTTCCGTCTCATAATCTGAATCTGTCTCCATGCTTATGAATTTTAAGTGAAAGCAGATGAGTATGAAGAGATTTTAAAAAGGAAATTAGGTGAGGTGAATGAGGATATGAAAGGGATTTAGGGAGTGAAGGATTTGGTATGTAGGATTTAGGGTTCTAGGAATAGCATGTAGAAGGGTTTATATGTGGAGGGTTAAGGTTTAGGGAAAATAGATTAAGGGAATGGGGTTTAGGGAAAATAGATTAAGGGAATGGAGTTAGGGAAAATAGATTAAGGGAATAGAAATAGCAGAAAACAAGTACCCTTTGCAAATCTATGAGACAGTTTGGAGGATAGCTAGGGTTTAGTTTTTTGAGATATGAAAATCACCACAATTGATGAAAAACCCTTGCTAAACTAGGTGGGAAGCTTTACTTACTTGATGAGAGGCCAATTAAGGAATTTGAAGTGAATTAGAGTGACTTGACTCATTTTGAAGCTCAGTGGATAGGTGCGCAACGCTCTTTGTATGCGCAGTGCCCATTCAATCTTCAACTATGAGAACTCTACAAGTGCGTAGCGCTAGCTTCCAGGTGTGCAACGCCTTCTGTTTTTCCACAAACTGCTATAATTTCTTCCCTTCGCCCAATAACACTCAAAATCATGCTTTTTTGCTCTCCTTAGCACTTACACATTCAACAATGAAGTGAGATAACACATGGATGACCTTTTTATAGCTTTCACTTTTTGATTTTTCATTAATCAAAATCCACTTTATAAAGTTCTTGGGCTTTGTCAAATGCTTTGTTTTTTAGTTGTGGATGCCTAACCCTTTTTCCTTGAAATCTAATAGACTGATGTTTTGAATGCTTTGACATTGTAGTGGTAGGAATTGGCAATGTGACCAAGAGCAGCTTATGAACACCTATTACATATAGGAACCATAAAATTACATAAAATTTACAAATAGTAAACCAATGCTCTATTTTCACCTCAAACTGAGTTTGAGGTGAAAAACTTATTAAATTTACAAATTATGAAATTTAAAGCTTTCTGATAATTATTGTGTTCCTCCAGTGTCTGCTGACCATTATTCATCAATGATTTTTGGACATTTGACATGGTGAAACCCTAATACCTAATGAGACTGAAACCCTAAAACTTGATTTTTATAAATGAAATAAAACAGGATGACAGTAAATGACTAAAAGAAAAATGTGTGAACAGGCCAGCAAGTGCATGTCATGAGGAAAATTAACATGAAACCACTACCATCAGATGATCCATGACCTAATGGAATGCAGCTGATTGGATGAGACACATAATATGCATGCAAAAGAGAAATTTGATCACTGATGGAAGTGTGAAGATACTGACACTAACATTGGCTCCAATGGGGATGGTAGCTCCTGGGAGGTGCTAAGAACCACAGATCTCTAGAAAAGTAGATAAGTGCCCTCATCCATTGGGTAATATGGAGTCAATAGTTTCGGGACACTAGAACGAAAACCTTGACTCAAGACTCATAACTAAACTGACTCAACTGAGACTGACTCAAACAACTGACACTAAATAATAAAAAACTGAAGCCAGACATTTAGCTTTATAGCCTTCACTTCAGGCCCCAAGCTAAATGACTGGTGATAGTGCAAACTTTGCAATGAAAGAAATAAAATGGTATGTACAATGACAAAATGTGATAGTAGAAGATTTCTTAGAGATAGTATCGTTTCAGAAGCCAACCATTTATTGGTCCTCCTGGACAATCTTCCCCATTCATTTCTTTGAGTAGAAAATCATTTTGACCTCTATATGCAACAATTCTATATGGTCCCTTCCACAAGTTCTCGAACTTGTCGTGCTTGCCTTTATCCTCGTTTCTAGCATCCCATCGTAACACTATGTCTTCAATCTGAAATTTGTCCACCTTTGCCTTTCGATCAAAAATCTTTTTAATTCTCTCTTGTAGCCTGAAGGTATTCTTAAAAACTTCTTCTCTCATCTGCTATAAATGGATCATTTGGCTTATTCTCCGCTGAAAATGATCTTCCTCGCTGCCAGCTTCCTGTAGAAGTTTAACAACTGAGACTGCGAGAGATGTCGGGAATACTGTGTCAATACCGTATACAATCTCGAACGAAGACATTCCTATTGACTTCTTTTTCTTACTCTATGAGCCCATAGTGCATTAACCATTTTTTATGTTAGCTCTTCTTATTGGTTTCTAGCAGCTTTTTAATGATGTTGACCAATGATTTGTTTGAATATTCAGCCAATTTGTTACCTTGCGAACAATCTGCAGGAGAATGTCCTAAGGTAATTTTGTATTTGCTGCAAAATTCAATCATCTTTTTGGACTTGAAAGAGGCTACATTATTTGTAATAAGTTTGATAGACAACCAAAATGTGACAAAATATTTGTTTCAAGAAATTGAATTATTACTGAGTCCGTGGACTACTGAGTGGGGATTACCTCAATCCACTTTGTAAAATAATCTGTCGCTGTCAAGATCCACTTGTGCTGAGCTGAAGGTGTGGGATGAATCTCTCCAATAAAGTCTAGGCCCCATTGCTAAAATGGTGCACTAACTTCGACTGGCTTGAGAGGTAAAGGCTGCAACTTTCTTCTTCCCTAAAAAATCTGGCATTCATGACAGCTTGTGACAATTTTATAAACATTAGCAAACAAGGTAGGCCAGTAATACCCTATTCTCAAAATTTTGTTAGTCGTCGTCCTCCAAAATAAGTGACCTCTGAAATCTCCCTTATGAAAATCACTCATGATCTGTTGGGCTTCATCTTTAGTTAAGAAATTCAGCAAAATGCCTCCGGGATCCTTCCAATAAAGCGCATTGTTTAGAATACAAAATCTAGCAGCCTTAAGTTTTAGAGTTCTAGCTTTATTTTTAGCCATCCCTAGTGGTGGTAAAAGGTGTTGAAGCATGTACATAATATCTGAATACCAAGGAGAATGGAGAAAAATTTCAGATACCTGAATCAGCGAACTATATTCGTCTTCTTCAGACATGGCTGCAATTAGATTTATGTCCAATGCATGTAGATTGGACTCGGCCATTAATTTTTCCAGACCCTACCCCTTGATTAGCTTTGTTGGCTTTATCTCCAAGTCATATTCTAGCAATGTTGCAATCCATTTGCCCTTCCTTCCTTCCAGATCTGTTTGTACCGAAACATCTTTGACTGCTATGTTAGGGATGTAAGCAAGGATATGAGAGTGCAGAATATATACCCAGAAATCTTTCAAAGCTTTAACTAAGGTAAGAGCTTGCTTCTCAATGATGTTATATTTCAAGGCTGCATCTCTTATTGTCTTACTGAAAAAGGCAATTGGTTTTTCTAGCTGATCTCTTTTTTGCATTAGAACTGCTACCATAGTATGTTCAGAAGCGAATGAAAATAATATGAAATCTTGTGAGTAATCCGAACTGATTAAAATCAAAGCTGAAGAAAGAGCCAACTTTAACATGTTAAAATACATCATAGCTTCTTCAGTCCACTTGACCACACTATACTTCTTCAACATATTTGTAATTTCCCTCAAGTGTTTAGCTAGATTAGGCACAAAATGATGTAAGAAGTTCATCTTACCGTTAAATGCTTGGATCTCTTTCTTATTACGAGGAAAATCTATCTTCTGTATAGCTTTCACCCTATCAGGATCGATGTAGATTCCTTCCTTTGATATTATGTGATCGAGAAGCTTCCCTTCATCCATAGCAAACAAGCTCTTTTTGGGATTGAGTGATATTCCATATTTTCTACAACGCTAAAAAACAATGTTCAGATGGTAAAGATGCTCTTCATCTGAATTTGAAAAGACAGTCAAATCATCAAGATACACTACTAAAAACACATCTTCTTCATTTGCGAAGGCATTGTCCATGGCACACTGAAATGTTGCTCCAACATTCTTTAAACCGAACAGCATCTTGGCAGAGTGGAATGTCCCCCAATGAGTGGTGAATGTTATCTTGTCCCTTTCATCTTCATGAACCAAAATTTGATTGTAGCTCAAATATCCATCGAGCAGCGACATACGAGATGCTCCAACTACTCTCTAGAGAATGTGGTCCATTTTCGACAGTGGATGGTTATCTTTTAATGACACTTTATTCAAATTTCTGAAATCTATGGACAATCTGATCTCACCTATCTTCTTCCTTACAAGAACCAAATTGGAGATCCAATCTGAAAATCTGATTGGAATGATTATACCAGCCTTGTACAATCGATCTACCTCTTTTTCTATTGACGACAGCAACTTCATATTTATCCTTCTCAGCTTTTGGCGAAATGGCTTCTGATTTGCCTTAATAGGAATTATATGTTGAATTATAATTTTGTCGTACTCCTTTAAATCTGTATAGTCCCAGGCAAATACATCAGAAAATGAAGATAATAAACTAATGTATTTATCTTTTACCTAAGGAGGTAATGCCTTTGAAAACTTCACCATTTTTGGACTCTCTGTTGTTCCAATATTTACATCTTTAGCACCCTTCTCGGTCGGCACTAAGCTTGGCTTTCGGCCTGCATCATCTTGATCAAATAATTCCTCTAAAGGTATAAGGCCTTTATGGATGACATTATCTTTCAACTGTAAGACTTCCATCTGATTTACCTCTATTTCTGGTTCACCATCATCTTGCTCAACATCTATAGAAGTATCTTTATACTGGCCTTCATTTTGCATAAAATCATCAATTTCTTTGTCATCTTGAAACAATTGCCAATATCTTAGATTATCAAGGACATCTAGGCGATGCTTCACATGAATTTCAAACTTATTGTTTGAATTCATTGGGATCTTTAAGTTACTTACAACTGTAGAAAGAGAATCTGCAATAACATTTTGTGTACGAGGGACACATGTCAAGGTATAATCTAGAAACAACCTCAAAATATCTAAAACTGCATTATGGTAAGCCCTCATTCACAGATGTTTGGCTTGTTATTCCCCCTTGACTTGTTTGATTACTAATTCTGAGTCACCATAAACTGAAATTATTTTTGCATTCAACTTCTTGAGTATCTTCAACCCTACAATCAATGCCTCATACTCGGCTTCGTTGTTGGAACAATCAAAAGCCAATTTATTTGAACAAATTATTACATTTCTTGGGACTTTATTTGGTAGGAAAATAGGGTTGTGTACCCAAATCCCAATTCCTGCACCATCCTTACCTACTACTCCATCGAAATCCATGCACCATAAACCGACTTCTTCCTCCAAGTGCTGGAATTCTGTCTGCTCTTCTACCTTTGGCTATTGTCCATCAATTTTCTACTGTTGGTAGAACATTGACTGCTCAGCGGTACTTTCAAGCTTTTGTCTCTCTTGGTCAAGTACTGCCCCGAAATTTTCTGTTATCTCTGGAACATCTTCCACTTCAACTAGTTGACTATTTACATCATTAAAACCACTATCTGAATAAAGAATAAAGGATTCTAAATCTGTATGTATAGAATTAATTGGATGATTCAAAGGTTTCTCCTTGCTTTTGATCATATACTTCATCTTCTTCTCTCTATATAATTTTCTTAGCTGACCAAACATGGGAATAGTGGCATAGGAGAAATCTAATTGCAATGTTCCTTTCAGTTTTTCACCCCACGATCTAGATAAAAGCATGCCAAATCTAGGGGGGAATGTCGACCAAAACTACATCCATGAGAACATTCTTTGCTAGAATCTGATCTAAAGTCACAACCAAATCCTTACTGAGACCAATACATTTGACCCTACTGGAATCAAAAGAATAAAGATCATGATATTTACGAGTGATGTCGAGACCCAATTTTTCCATAATTGCCTTTGGCATCAGGTTGTGAGATGCTCCTGAATCAAACATGGCATTGTGCAAGGCATACTCATGCAATCTAAGGCTGATGTAAAATGGGGCTACTTCACTATCCTCATATTGGCCTTCTAATGCCAGACCAAAAATAAGCTTGGTTTGGTCATCTTCTACATTAACCATATCAGACGGGGGATATACATTCAAAATCTTTGACACTTGACTCTTATAACTACTATTCTTCATTAATTTAGTCGGAGGTATTGACACTTTTAACTTAGCAATCTCATTCTCTAAGCTAAAGGCTGTAGTTTTATCTACCTCTTTGACTGAAGAATCCTTCTTTTCAGAATTTTCCTTTGATGTACTTTGGTTGATTTGACTTCTCATTTCCAGATTGTACTTTGCTGGAAGTAGGATCTACTGGCTCCTTTCCTTTTTTCTGAACATTTGGAGAATCATTCTTATGTTGTGTTGCTTCCTTTTGCTTTTGAATCGGATTGATGGGTACATCCCTGCTCCTTAGTGAATATTGTCTTTGCTGCACTATTAGTGCATTCATATATCTCCTCTGACATTCATCTAATTCTTCTTCCAGGACTATTTCATTGGCTAGTATAAAATCCTCAACTTTCTATACAGCTGAGCTCTCTGAATATTCCTCATCCTCCGTGACATAGATAGGCAAACCATCTGTTGTAAAAAAGTGATTTTCCTCTCCTATTGGATTCTCATAATCCTCTGACTTTGGGCCATGCACATAGTTCTGCTGTAGAGGTGTTTTGACTTGCTACTATGCTGATTGATCTTGCGCTCTTTGCTCCCGCTGTTTAATCTTGAACTGCGGCTGTTGCTGACCACAGAAATTTGGATTTTTGATTGGTGCCTCAGGCTTGTCTGTAATTGTGAATCTATCAAACATTTTCTCAATTTTACGAAGCAAATGATCCGAAGAAGAAGCTTCTTCCTTTATGGTCACTTTCTTCTCGATCTTCGTCCTAGCTCTCTTAGCTAGCAGATTTGCTTCCACACTCACTGCAATTTTCTGCATATCCTCCAATGTAGCAGGATCTCATTCTCTCAATTGGTATGCCATGTCGGGATCAAAACCATCGGGGAATTTTATCAAAGCCAACCCCATCGGTGGCTTGATATAAGCTGGAATAACATTATAGACAGTATTGAATCTTACACAGTAATCCTGAACACTTTCACCAGCATTCCTCTTTATATTTTCATACTCGGAAAGAATTTGGAGTGGATTTTTCTTTACCTCCCAACGATCTAGAAATTGTCTATGAAGAACCAGCAATGTATTGATAGTCCCCATGGGAAGTGCTCTGAACCACTTTCAAACCTCGCCTCCAAAACTTTGCACAAATAATCACATGGTCACATTCTCTTCATCTATCTCATGAAGATCAAAGAAGTCGTTCATCCTATCAACATGCTGCTGCGCTGTGATACCTTGAGTAGCATCAAACAATAGTATCTTACTTTGGTAATCAACAGGCATAGCATCCAAGTTCTGTGGCAAAACGAGAGGTGCATATCTGGCAGCCATTACTCGAGGTGGATTGGAAACTGGCCTTGGGCAAGCAGGATGATTTATAACAACAATGGTAGACGATGTGATGGGTGTATGAGGTGTCGAAGGAGAAGAAGAGATGATAGATGTTTGAGGTGTTGAAGGAGGAGAAGAGATGGTAGATCTCTGATCAGATATGCTAGGTTGCACGGGAAGGGCGGGGATAAACTAAGGTTGAGAATGAACTTTAGAACTAGACAAGACAACAGATGAACCAAGAGTAGCAGATGTTGATTCTAGGAGCTTAGGAATATTGGTAGCCACAATAGATGTTTGAAGTGAATTCAAAATATAAGCATCAATTGATCTATTTGCTCTTTTAGTTTCAAGGTATTGGACAAATTGCGGATTTAAAACAATATCACCAATCGCACTTTCAGATTTAGTTTCAAACAAAGATAGATCAAAATGTTCATCAAAAGGAAGATCTTCAAGATATTGAAATACGACTGGGCATGAATGAGATCTAAAAAATGGTCTTGGAATCAATGAAATTTCTTGCCTAAGTATGCTTGGAATGAGAATAGGATTTTCAAACACGGGAGGAGGATCAAGATCAGGATTGGCCCTGGTGTATCTTCTTGAAGCCAGTGTGTTTAATTTTTCCCCAAAATTCAAATGAACATTACAATCTTTTCAGCCTAATGAATTCTAAACCTATCATCCAGAAGTCTAGAATTGTGTTTAAAAGTGCTGGGGTAATATTTTTTAGTTCTTCCCCAGTATGGTCGCCACTATGCTAGCGCCCAAATCTACCTCAGCCTAAAGGAAGGCAGGTCTAGGGTAACATCAAACCACGCTTAACCTAGTAGCTAGCCCTACCAGGTCGGGAGAGGGCTCTCTCCTTGTCAATCTCAATTAGAATATGGAAACTAGGGCTTGAGATGACTGAAATGAATGTTAATTTTAGGCTAGGTATAGTATATTAGGGTTTCTGGTTTTGATTTTAGGTTTTCGTTGTTGGATCAATTGGAGAAGGAAGATTGGATCTGGGAAATCAACTCAGGGATATAGTCATGTCCTATGGGGCAGGGTAGACAAGAGCTTATGTACTAGCAAAGGATTGATATGGTAGAGTAAGACTACTGAGGAGTTGAGGAGGGCACAAGAAACTATGAATCCTCTTAAAATAGTGAAAACATTGAAAATGAAATGCAATCCGAAGACAAAGCACTCTAAATCTAGTGTATTTTGTCTATTCACCTTGATTCATTTAGTTTAGAAGAAAGGGAGAGATATGGATACATATAAAACATCAAAAAAAACTCATTACAAAGAAGAAACAATACATAAAGCTCACTGTCACAAGAATCCCACAAAAATAGTTGTGAAACCTAGTTTTATTCCTTGCCAACTACTGATACAAAATGTTCAGTGAGTCCAACACTTCTACCAAAGTCCCACCTTTACAAATGAACCAAAAAGTACATGATATAGGCAAGGAAACTACTCCAGCTAGCTATCAGGGTTGAATCCATGAGAAAAGGGGTGGTTTCAACCATATCTAAACTAAGAATAAGAATATAGGCAATGGAATATCTTGCCTCTAAAACCAAGGAAACCAATTCATTCAGCTCAAAACCACCTTTGACTTGATGTATCTACCATATTAAGTGTTTTAAATCCATAATTACATCAAATTACATCATTTACCATGCTAATTTCACCAAAAGAGCAAGAAAAAGTCAACTGTAGAGAAAACTAGGCAAAATTTGGAAAATCAAGGAAAACTGGCAAAATTCATCCTATGCGTAGTGCCACTAATCCTATGCACAACGCTTTTTCTAGGCTAATTTTGGAAGGCTTCCTGGAGTCCAAATTAGGTATAAGATAGCTTGTTGGAAAGCTTGATGAGTCTACCTTCTGGGAAAACTTGAATTTTTGAATTTTTAGTCCATTTTCCCCTAAAAAAAATTGATTCTCCCAAGACTACTTCCTGTGTGGCAAAAAAGTGGCAGAGAGGGCACTTTTTGGGTGTTTTTTGCCCTTTTGGAGACCTAGAACTTGTCCAAAATTCTCAGCCATTTATGAGCTTCCATATTTTTTCATGCTAATTCAAAAAATATAAACTTTTTTGCAAGAAAGTGTCCCCAACAAAAGCGCAGCACCGGTGGCACTGTGCACCTGCTAAAAATGCCTGTTTTTTACATTAAAAATTTCAAAATTGACAAAGATTTCTCCAAATTCCTTAATATTTGGAATGATTGACCCTTTTTAAGTGCTTTGATGAGCCAATGATGCTTCAACCAAGATCTTGAGTTTATCTTGCTCCTCAAAGCTCTTTTTAGCTTGGCCTTTAGCTTCTTCACCCTTGTTTTGCAAATTTTGTTCTGGGTTAGGTAGTGATAGGCCATATGGCACAACATTTTCTTCTCTTTGTTGACTTTCTCAAGAATCTTCTCAAGGTGAATGTATGTTCTTTCCATCCATGATTCTCGGTCATCCTCAATTTCTTGCTCAAGGGAGGTCATCTTGATCTTTCTCTTCTTTGCCATTTTCCTATTTCCCCTAATCATTTGTAGCTCCATAATAGCTTTCTTATATGTCAGTTTCTTGTTTTCCTACTCTAGAAATTTGATGATCCATTTGGCCCTCTCAAGATCAAGTGATAAGGTTTGTATTTCAGCCTCCTTCTCTTTGATAATCATGTCTTTGAGTCTTGAGCTTTAAGAGCCCAAATTAGTGACATCCTCCTCAATCAAAACAAAATACCTATCTTTCCCTTCAGTAGAGCCCTCCTCATGCATCTTTTGCTTCCCTTTGTCTTTGCTCTTTGATTACTGGCCAACGTGTATAGCTGGAGAAGAAGGAAAAGCCCCTTTCACCCCTGGTGAAGATAACATTTGCCTGTGGTCTAGTGAATAAAACGAGACCCCTTCCACCTCTGGTGGAGATAGTACTTGCCTAACAGTAGCAGAAAGCCTCTTGGTACCTCTCTCATAGGTGACAAATACCAGCACACCTACAGTTTCAGTCTCATGAACAATTGGTTGTCCTGATGGCCCTCCTTCCTCTTGAGGCAATGATGGAATCACTTGAGGGCCTTTGAAAATCACATGGGCAATGAAGGTATCCCATGGTATGTTTAGTAGGTTTAGCTGATGCAAGACAAAAATTTTAATCAGTGAGAAGTGGTAAATGCTATTGAATTGTTGAGGAAAAGGTTTCCTTTGCACATAGAGAGCCATCTTCTTAATATTCCCGCAAATAAAGTATGGGAGGTTCATCATCCTTACTCTTGTGAAATGCATCAACAACCTGACATGATATGTATATAGGCAGGAAAACCTTCCTTCACAGGTGAAATACTTGATGATGAGTTTCATGAGAGGAGCATAAGTGTTTTGCAAGTATTTGAAAGGAAAAACCCTGCTAATTTGCCTATGATATCCATCCTTAATGTAAGGCTCATAATATTCTCTGCCCACATGTTGCTCCTTATTCCACTGTTCACCTACATTAGGGATGCCTATTGCTGCTGAAATGGTGTCAGTTGTCAAGGTGAAAGAGACACCAACAAGATTCACCTAGCCATTTTGGATATGAATAACAAATAATCTAGCAAGCTCATGATGAAATTTCACCCTCTCTACCATTTCACAAAACTGATAACAAGACTGGTGTTTCAAACTAGTTACAGCAACAGGGCAAGCAAGTAATTATGTAAGAGTGGTGGGATCCTCTCGGATGATCTTTCCCCCTTTGTGTGGCTTTCTTGGCACATGAGCTTCTCTGGAAGAATCATTGAGAGTTTCCTCTTCCCTCTCATAATCTGAATCTGTCTCCATGCTTATGAATTTTAAGTGAAAGCAGATGAGTGTGAAGAGATTTTAAAAAGGAAATTAGGTGAGGTGAATGAGGATATGAAAGGGATTTAGGGAGTGAAGGATTTGGTATGTAGGGTTTAGGGTTCTAGGAATAGTGTGTAGAAGGTTTTATATGTGGAGGGTTAAGGTTTAGGGAAAACAGATTAAGGGAATAGAAACAACAGAAAACAAGTACCCTTTGCAAATCTATGAGATAGTTTGGACGATAGCTAGGGTTTAGTTTTTTGAGATATGAAAATGACCACAATTGATGCAAAATCCTTGCTAAACTAGGTGGGAAGCTTTACTTACTTGATGAGAGGCCAATTAATGAATTTGAAGTGAATTAGGGTGACTTGAGTCGTTTTGAAGCTCAATGGACAAGTGTGCAACGCTCTTTGTATGTGAAATTCTCGTTCAATCTTCAACTGTGAGAACTGTACAGGTGCGCAACATTCTTTGTATGTGCAATGCCAGCTACCGGGTGCGCAGCACCTTCTGTTTTTCCAAAAACTACTATAATTTCTTCCCTTAGCTCAATAACACTCAAAATCATGCTTTTTTTCTCTCCTTAGCACTTACAAATTCAACAATGAAGTGAGATAACACATAGATTACCTTTTTATAGCTTTCACTTTTTGATTTTTCATTAATAAAAACCCACTTTATAAAGTTCTTGGGCTTTGTCAAATTCTCTATCTTTTAGTTGTGGATGCCTAACCCTTTTTCCTTGAAATCTGATAGACTGATGTTTTGAATGCTTTGACTTTGCAGTGGCAGGAGTTGGAAATGTGACTAGGAGCAGCTTATGAACACTTATTACATATAGGAACCATAAAATTACATAAAGTTTACAAATAGTAAACCAATCCTCTATTTTCACCTCAAACTGAGTTTGAGGTGAAAAACTTATTAAATTTACAAATTATGATATTTAAAGCTTTCTGATAGTTATTGTCTTCCTCAAGTGTCTCTTGACCATTATTCATCAATGACTTTTGGACATTTGACATGGTGAAACCCTAATACCTACTGATACTGAAACCCTAAAACCTAATTTTTATAAATGAAATAAAATAGGATGACAGTAAATGACTACAAAAAATGTGTGAACAAGTCAACAAGTGAATGTCATGAGGAAAATTAACATGAAACCACTACCATCAGATGATCCATGACCTAATGGAATGTCGTTGATCGAATGAGACACCTAATATGCGTGCAAAAGAGCAATTTGATCACTCATGGAAGTGTGAAGATACTAACACTAACAAAGCCTACCACACAGTAGCCTAGGTCAATATCAGATTACTTGAAGATAGGCTTTGAAGTGTTGGCAAAGGATATTCATCCTATCGACCAAATATAATTACACAAGCAGACTGGGGAAATGGTCCATTCTACGTTGACAAGCAAGGCCATTGCAGCACATCAACTCCAAAATTCGCTGAATAATATATCAGCGTAGTTCTAGTTAGAGAAGGCCTCTTCATAGGCCAGGATAAAGTCCTTAGAGGAATTAATCATAGAACTGGGGCATTATCCCAAGGATGTAAAGGTTGCAGAAAAACTAATTAAAAAGAAAAATGATGACATAGTTGCATCGAAAAAGTAGCTCAAAATTCCTCCTCTACATCATCCACAAACAATTGAAGTATTGGAAACTCGGAAGGAGGAAGAGCTTATGGACTTAGTCCTTAAGCTGAATGAGCAACCAAAAGAAACAAAGAAAGAGCTGGATAACTTGATACAATCTAAACAAAGTGAGTTGGCACCACTCCATAGACTGTAATTCCTATAGTCTCTACAGTAGTGCCCTCCACATTGGCTGCTTCCTTAGAACCAACATTTCCACCAGCTACAGCTTTGCTAGTCACAGGTACATCTTCAAGCACAGGGACATCCACAGAAAATACAGCTGAATTGGTAAAATCCATGGAGGAAATGACCATACAGGCTACTGAGCTCAAAAACCTTAGAGAAAAAGTGTCAAGTTTGGATGCTGATTGAAAACATGCACAAATACAACAGAAGGAAGAAGCTCAGAAGAATCAAATAATGGGAGAAAGGATAAAAGTCCTTGAAAAGGACTTGACATTGCAGCAGCCACTAGGAGATATAAAGAAAATGCTATGGACCAACATCATTGATTCCATCAGTGATGTCTAATCATCTATTCAAGTAATTTTTTAACAAACTAAACTAGTAAAAGTGGCCACAGAAGCAATTCACAAGACAATGGAAGAATTGGGATATAAACCTGAAGAAGCCAACCAATTGATAGCATTCTTGAACACTAAGAACATGTATCAGCTTGATGAACTAAGCATAGAAGATGGAATAGGGACCATCATAGAAATTAAGAAGATTCTTACTAAGAGGAACCTTATGCTTAATCTTGAGAAAAATGCCAAAGCATCCAAGCTGATATTGATAGATTTATGACAAAGTTTGGCATTCGAAGGGAAAAAGGACTCCCTAGTCCTATAGTAATCCATGAGAAGCTTGTGACCCAATATGATTATGTTGAAAGACTAAAAAAATTGGCCAGCAGCCAAGCTAATACTTCAAGGGTAAAATCTCTGCCCACTGGAAAGGTGTTATATGATAATTTGGAAAATTTGTTTTTCCTAGAGCATGAGGTAAATCACTTGTTCGTCAACAGGCCAAAATTTGCCAAGTACACCGAAACTGCCGATATATATAGAAATATGATAAGGATGAAATTACCTAAAGGTGAATGGTGGTTGAAATTGACAGATTTACTATAAAGTTACTGTAGTAAATCTATCTAGCAACTAGCGAATACAGGGTCAAAGTGTAGCAGGTAAAGAGTATCATAGATTGAAGACATAAAGTGATTCTAGCACATAGGCATCAAGCAACTGAAAGAGCCAAATCTGAATTACAACAATCAGCACCGTCATAATAAAAGGGACAACAAGAAGACAGTTCTCCATCTATCTCTATCTTCATGCTTGAAGATATTTTTGGTTTCCTAGAATAATTCTCATATTGTTATGAGATATTTTGTAACAATTTTTTTATAAATACTTCACAATTTGAAGTTATTAGGGTGGATTAAAATTCATTTCTGTAGACATTTTATATCAATCTAAGGAGCTATTGTATTCAAGACTCGACTGGTTTTGCTGGGTCATGAAATAAAGCTAAAGACATTTCACTGGATTCTTGTGCACAGTTGGAACCAAATAAGTGTTATCTCTTCATGTTTAAATATTGTTTTCTCGTCATGTTATAAATATTCATATGTTTTCTCTATGAAATCTGAATAGTAAACAAGGAATGATATCTTAGAATTAGCTTAAATGCTCTCTGTTTTGACTGTTTACTTTCTCATTGTTTTCTACTAGACTATCTTGGTCTGGGAATTCTTAATTACTCCCTTACTTCCATAGTTTCCCCCCCTTTGGTTCATAGTAAGGGATTCTTAGTTTCCCTTTGCTACTGATCATCCTTCTTTTCTTTATCTTGATCCTAGTTTAAGGATTCTTCATTGCCCTTTTACCCTGGTTAGGACTACCTCATCCATTTGAACTCACAGATTTGCTTTTTGTTGTGCTAGCTTGCCCAGTGAACTCTTCCTTTAGTAATTGACCTAATCTAGTTAAGCCACTCTTTGATTGACTCCATAGCCCAATGGCCTGAATACTTGTTCTACTCATCTGTTTCCTTAAATACACCACCCAAATCAAAACCAAAACATCACGAGAACTAAGAACTAGCCTAAAATCCTACTCAAAACAAAGTTAAATTATAAAGAGAGAGCCCTCTTTGGACGTAGATTGGCTAGAACCTGAGTCTAAAAGATTAGGTTTGTGGTTACCTCATATTATTCCTTCTTTTATAACTTCTAGGGAAGACTTCTAAGTGATAACATAGTGGCAACCATACTGGGGAATTAAACCCTAGTCTTAATAAACCTTTGAGAAATTCAAATTTTTATTTTCAAGCCTCTTAAAGGGTTTATTATAATTTATTTCAAAAATTCATAAAAAAGAAAATAATTAAAAAAGCTCGAAATCTAGCTTCAAGGAGAACTCATTATACAAGGGCCAACCCTGATCCAAATCGTCCCCCTGTATTTGATGATCCCAACCTTATTCCAAGAATAATCAGAAGACAAGAAAGTTCAGTAAGCCCAAGACTTTTATTTAGATCCAATTCCTGCCCTAGTGAGTGGTTGTTCATAGAAGACCTCCCTTTTGATGAGTATTTTGACCTTTCTTTGTTTAGAACCAAGTCTGAGAGCACACTTGAGGACACAGTTCTAGATCCAGTATTCATAGTAGAACTTGAAGTACAAAGGGAAAACTTGTCAATTGATCAGTACCTTCTGAATTCCCCTCAGTCATCCCTTACTACTATTAGAATCCCTGAACTTTCTGAAACAGATTCAACTTCTTTTATCTCACCATCATTTCCTTACTCTTTTGAAGTTCATTCCTTATCTTTGTTCATACCTTCGCTTCCCTAACAGCCTATCACTACCCATCAAATACCCATTACTCCTGTTACTCCAAATCCCCCGGTTGTCCCAAATCCTCCTGTTACGCCAACTCATGTTCTCAATCTTGTCCAACTTAGAGATATGGCACTCATATATGCCCCTCTTATGATTCCTACTCCTCAAGGTGTCTTACCAGCAGATTATCAGAGTAAAATTGTCCTATTCAATGGCATTGGATCCTAAACAACACAGCAGCACACAAGAAAATGACAAATTATTTTGAACTGAATGAAATTGACATAGGATATGTCCAATTGAGAATTTTTGCCCAAACTCTAACTAGAGAAGTGAGAACACGGTTTAGATCTCTACCTCCTAATAATATAGACAGTTTAGATGTTTTTTACCAACAATTTTTAATTAGGTGGGAGAAGGAAAAGAACCCTCTTCAAATTCCTTATGAATATGAAAACCTCAAGAGGGGACCAAACGAAACCATTCAAGACTACTGTACTAGATTTAATATTATATATAAGCAATACCACTTGACCTTAGGCCTCCACCTGCCTTAGCCCTGATAAAGTTTCTAGACAGGTTTAACACTAACATGGCTTTTCAACTTAGAGAAAGGAATCCCCCTACACTAGAAGATATGCAAAGTGTAGTAGTTAGTGTAGAAGCTAATCTACTATCCAAGAGAGCTAGGGCTAGAAACGAAAGGAGAGCACCCCTGAAAGATGAAACTTCACCATTTGATCAAAAAATGGATGCTTTAGCTAAAGGAATGGAAAGAGTGATGGATAGGATAGAAGTCATTGAAAGGAAACCTCACTGGGATAACCAATAGGCACCTCCAGTAAGGAATCCAAACTTTAGGAAGAACCAGAACCAAAATACTGGTAAAAATGGGCCTAATAAGAACATTAGACCTCCTTTCCAAGAGAACTATGCTAAAACTTCCCATCAAGAAGACCTTGAGATAGGCACTCAAATTAACTTAATGGGGTTAGATGATGAAGAAACGGTCTTTCTGACTGAGGATGACTAGGAATTATACATGCTTCAGTAGTTATAGACCGAAACTAGAGAATCTTTCGACTACAAGCAAGGGTATGACTTTTCTATTTTTGAAGTGCATAAACAACACAATTTAAGGAGGAAAAAGAACACTAATGTTCCAGACCAAGACAAGAAAGCAGTACCTAATCAACCTATAAAAGTGAAAGTTGCTCCAATTACAAAAACTCTACAAATCCTTTCTAGATCAAGTCAGAACCCTCCCAGTCCCACCATTGAAGATGTAACCTATGACCAACCTCTAATGAGCAACATTCCACTTCATTTCCCCTCAAGGAAACAGTGGAACAACCTCCATAAATTATATTAAAAAATCCAATTAAAAAGACTCCAAACACTAAAAAAGAAGAACAAACTACTCCAAACCCTATTGCTAAGATTTCAAATGTTCAAACAGACAAATCCCCTTTTCCTTTAAATTTGGGAGCAAAGGTGGCCAAACTCAAAATCTCAGTTCCTTTAACAGAACTAGTTAAACATGAAACTTACAGATCTCAAATAAGCAAATCTTTAAACTTTGTTGAAAATGAAGACTCAGTTAACTTATTTGATGATCAACCTGAGTTAATTTTCGGTCCTGATGTTAATGGAAAACTAGTGGAAGGAGGGATACCACCCTTCTACATTAGCCTTAACATCCATAATAAAATCCTACATAATGCCATGCTAGAGTTTGGGGTTTCACACAAACTTATGCCTAAATCTGTTATGGAGAAGCTAAACTTGGATATCACAAGGCCTTACAAGGACCTATTTTCATTTTATTCAAGCCAAGTTAAGTGCCTAGGACTTATAAAAGACTTGTGTGTTTCCCTAGTGTAGTACCCTGCTAAGACCATCCTTATGGACATAGTTGTTGCTGATATACCACCTAAATATGGTATGTTGTTTTCTAGATAGTGGGGTGCCAAACTCCAGGGATCTCTGCAACTTGACATTTCGTATGCTACCATATCAGTCTTTGGACATCCTAAAAAACTGTATAGAGAGACTCTGATGAAGTACGTAGTGAGTATCCATGGGAGACCTCAAAACTTTCCTATATATTTAATGCATTCTGATATTAATTCTTTCATTCTTTACGATGTTGAATATAACCAAGAAAATACTTCAGACAACATTATTGTAGAACCAAAATAAATTACAATAGCAAAATACAATCAAAGTGTCCAAATTCATGAGATTTCAGATAATAAAGATGACCTAGATACCTTAGTCAAAGAATATTTTGTACCCCCAGAAAGTAAGAATTATGAACATGAAATTCTATGGCATCTTGAATTCGATGGGTCGGTAAACAAACTAGGTGAAGGAGCAGGAGTATGGATTTACAACTTAGAAAATGATCATTCAGAGGGTCATGCCTACCGATTGAACTTTAAATGTACAAACAAAATGGCCGAGTACAAAGCACTTATGTTAGGTCTCAAATTGGTCAAAAGGTTAGAAGCCATAAGAGTCTCTATTATGGGAGATTCTGAGTTGGTAATAAAACAAATTAAAGATGTTTATATGACTAGGGATCTTAGGTTAGGATTTTATAGAGGAATAGTCATAGAAATACTAAATATGTTTTTAGAAACCAAGCTTGTTGTTATTCCAAGAAAACACAATATGCAAGCTCACAGTTTAGCTATGTTTCCTAGTACTTGCAAGTTGTAATTTCAGCCCAACTATAAATACATAGCTGAGGTTAGGCACAAACCTGCTATTCCCGACAACTTGAAGAACTGGCAAGTGTTCAATAATGATCAAAAAATTAACAATTTTCTAACTTTAGATGAGGAATTTGTAAATAGCAACATAGACACAAACATAACATTAGATTTTGATTACCTTGATAAAGTAGAATATGAAAGGATAGATAGATTCCATCTCACAAAGTTTACAAAATCAAATATTCGAAACCTAAAACAAATTGAAATGAATGAAGCAATCGACGAAGAATCTGAAATCATCAATCTTAAAGACAATTTGTTGCCCAAAGGATTAACTCCTTTGGAGGACTTACTTGATTCAAACAATGTCCCTAAAAAGCTGAAAATGGAATGCTTAAAATCAGACATTGACGAGTGTAACATACGCTCTGAAGAAGATCCCAAATGATAAAACTTTCAAATTATTTACCTCCCAATGAAAAAGTGAAATACATAGAACTGTTAAAGGAATTCCAAGACGTTTTTGCTTGGAATTATGAGGACTTCAAGTCCTATGATACTAGCATAATACAACACACCATTCCCTTAAAAGAAAACCAGAATCCTTTTAGACAGAAGCTTAGAAGGATTAACCCCATTCTATTGCCTTCTATTGAAAAAGAGATCAAAATAATGTACGAAGCTAAAACCATTGCACCAATTAGATTCTCAGATTGGGTTTCTAATTTGGTACCTACAAGAAAAAAAACTAGTAAAATTAGGCTGTGTGTTGACCTTAGGAACCTAAATAAATTTTCACTCAAGGATAACTACCCTCTTCTTAAAATGGATCACATATTACAGAGGGTAGTAGGTTCAACCAGAATCTCACTACTAGATGGGTTTTCTGGTTATAACCAGATTTTAGTTCACCCAGATGATCAGGCAAAAATTGCATTCACTACTCCATGGGGCACTTTCATGTATGTGAAAATGCATTTTGGGTTAAAAAACACAGGGGCCACCTTTCAAAGAGCAATGTATATAACCTTTACTAAAGAAATCCATGACTTCCTAGTAATATACCTAGATGATATCACAATATTCTCTAAATCAGATCAACAACACCTGGATCATCTCAGGTAGATCTTCACCAAGTGTAGGAAGTATGGAATTTCTCTAAGTCCTAAGAAATCTTTATTTGGGTTGGAAGAGGGAAAATTACTAGGCCAAATAATCTTTAAAGATGGTATTCGGATTGACCCAACAAGAATTGAAGCCATTTTACAGATACCACATCCTAGGAACATCAAAGAACTACAAGCATTTTTAGGTAAAATAAACTTTTTGAGAAGATTTATCTCTAGCTTAGCTGAACTAATTAGACTACTAAACAACATGTTAAAGAAAGGTTCGACTATTAAATGGATTCTAGAGGATAAAAGGTCTTTTGAAGATATAAAGCTAGCCTTAACACAAACACCAGTTCTCATCAGTCCAATGTTTGATAGGGATTTCATCATATTTTCTTTTGTCTCAAAACATACCATCGTTGCGGTTCTACTGCAGAAAAATGATCAGGGTTTTGAACAACCAATAGCCTTCTTTAGAAAAACCCTAAGAGATGCACCTTTAAAGTATAATATAATGGAAAAGCAAGATTTTGCTTTAGTTAAAGCTATTAAGGATTTCAGAGTTTATATCTTGTATTCTCATATAGTAGCTTATGTTCCCAATGCTGTAGTCAAAGGCATTCTAACACAGGATGGACCAAATGGAAAGAGAGGGAAGTGGATAGCTACTATATTAGAATATGACTTAGAAATTAAACCTACAAAATTGATCAAAGGCCAAGGTTTAGCCAAGCTCATGGCTAAATTGAACTGTCAGGCCCTAGACATAAATTTCATTGCAGAATTGGATAACGAATAGGAGATGGTGACTCCACAGATTAGCCAAGCCTTCACTGACTCACCATGGTATACTGACATTATATACATTCTACAAAATCTTAAAGCTCCTCTAGAGTTATCCAGGACTAAAATTAGGTTCTTAAAAATGAAATCTTTGAAGTTTTGCATAATTGAAAATGCTTTATTTTGTAAAAATCACGAAGGCATCCTTCTTAATTGTGTGTTAAAGGAAGAATCTGACAAAATATTACAGGAGTTTCATGCAGGTGACTGTGGGCGACATATTTATTGGAAGACCATAGCTGATAAGATCTTAAGAGCTAGTTCTTACTAGCCCACACTATTTTCTGATGTAAAGAAATTTGTAACCTCATGTCACAAATGTCAGATTTTTGAAGGAAAAAGAAAACTATTACCATTACCTTTGAAACCAATGTCTACTGAAGCACCATTTCAACAGTGGGGTCTTGACTTCATTGGTGAAATTCATCCCCCTTCCTCTGCCCAACATAGATGGATCTTGACTGCCACATATTATTTTACAAAGTGGATAGAAGCCATACCCTCAAGACAAATTACTGATACTGTCATAATAGGTTTCCTTGAGGCCAACATTTTGTCTAGATTCGGTTGTCCAACCAAAATCATCATAGACAACGCAACAACTTTTAAACCAAAGAGGATGATTGATTTCTGCAACAAATATCACATAACCTTGGGTCACTCCACAGCCTACTATCCCCAAGGAAATGGACTAGAAAAGTCTTCCAACAAGAGCTTAGTGAACATCATCAAAAAATTGTTGGAAGATAACAAGAAAACCTGGAACAAGAAGCTAGTAAATGCCTTGTGGGTAGATAGGTTGACCACAAAGAAATCCATTGGTACCAGTCCTTATCAGCTAGTCTATGGAATGGAGGTTGTTTTCCCATCTTCCTTGGGAGCACCAGTGATGAAATTACTCCAAGAAGCACAGGTTGATCCAAATTATATTCAAAGGAGGATCAACCAAACAATTCATTTACAGTAGACCAGGGAAGAAGTGTATATCAGATCCCAAGTTATGCAGGAGAGAATCAAGAAAGCTTTTGACAAAAGAACCAAAGCAGAAGATTTCTATCTAGGAGATAAAGTTTTTAAATGGGACTCAAGAAGGGAAGATAAAGGTAAACATGGGAAGTTAGATTTCCTATGGAAAGGCCCTTATATCATTTATGCTTTTAGGGGTAATAATGCCTTTCTTCTCAAAGAATTGGATGGTGGAAAAGTAGAAGGAGGACTAGTTAATGGTAAAATGCTTAAGCACTATATAGATCCCAGTCCCTGATTTCACTAATCACTTGTACATATTTTATTCTTCAAAAATTTTAGTGTGGATTGGATGGTAATTTTTGGAGTTGAAGCTCAGAGAGAAGGCCCTAAGCTTCAAAATCTCATTGTCATAAATATAAATAAAATAGAAAAGTAAAAGGGAAAAGTTGCAGAGTAAAATCACAGAAATTCAAAAGGCCATTGATCTACTAGTTCTTGACATTTCACTAGGAAATGCCATCCCCAAGTGGATCCACTATTAGGTTCCTATACCAATACGAGTCATAATTTTTGAATAGCTGAGGTCCAATTTGTAATATGTACATACCTTTGCTTTCTGCAAATGTTTTCCATATTCAAAAAATAAAAAAAATAAAAAAATGTAAAGAGGGTATGTCCTAAAAGAAAAATCAAAGGACAAAAGGAATAAAAAGGTCAAAAAATATGAAAAATATGAACCCCAAAGAAACAAAAGACCAGGAAAGTGTGCAAGTCCAAATGCCACTACTATATATTTTTGATGTAGAATAAAATATTGTGTGTAGCTTGTTACCTTTGCCACAATCCATAGATGGTCAAAATGTTTAAGCTTGGTTATTTTATGTTTTCAATTTTATGCTTAGATATAGAGAATAAAATATGACCAAATTGTTTAATCTTGGCAGATAAGTAGATAGGTAGAGTAAATAAAAGGAGCTCAACAGTTTAATCTGAGCCCTTGGATTTAATAAGGTTAGACTTAGATAGATTACTTTTTTAAAAGAAAAGAGAAATGTTTTGATAAGGGTTTGGCAGCTTAAGTGCACCCTAATAAAGAGAAGAAAAAAGGGTAGGATGAGTAGATGGGTAAGTAGTTGAATGGTTGCAGAATTCTGATGATTTATTAGATAAGATCATATCATTTACCTTCATCATCAAATTTATAAAATATGGATGAAAATTGAGTATTTACAAAAGTACACAAAGTCAATTGATTAACCTCCCTCATTCATTACATTGTTCACTTAACTAATTTCCAAGGAAAGTCTTAAAATCTTAAGTTAAAGAGGCGCAGAGCATTTCTTTGACTTATAGAGGGACCAAACCCTCGACCCAATAACTTATAGGTCCTATGTACTAAAAGTCCCCTCATAAGTATTCGCCCCCTCCATAATTCACTCATTTTCGCTAATAAACCCCTTTTCCCTAAGGATAAAACCTTAGAAAAGTGATCACCCCCAAGCAAACCCCTTTTCCAAAGAAACCCACAAAAATAGCACTACGCCTAGGTTATAATGTGTTTATAAAAGCAAATAAATTATAAATGCACATTTGACTTGGCGCTAAGTTATTTTCCGCTTTAAATTCATATTAAATTTGACTTTATCTATATTAAACTCCCAAGAAAATAACTCTTTTCCTATGTATTTAATAAAAACCCTTATATTAATATCCTGCCCCAAGTTTGAAACATAAACTTTATTAATATCATAAATAATTAATGGGTTAATTAGTTGATCAACAACTAATTAAGAACCAAAACCCTTCACCGAATAAAATATATTAATTAACCAATCTACGGTTAATTAATAATTGACCCCCGCCAATGAAATCATCCCTGACGCCATTAACCCACCATAAACCTTGATTAATTAATCCTTCCACGCTTAAACCTCCACCGGGCCCCTCCATCAAATTTCATGTCAAATCTCTGCCCCGATCACCGTACGATCAGGTCCCAGTTGATTCAACGGCCGCGATCATATTAGGCAGCCTTCGAAGGCCGACCTTTACCCGCCCAATATGGGTGGTTTTACTATTCACCCCACTGCTACGTGGCGCCCAATGAGTGGCATCGGGTAGCCTTCCTATGAAACCACTCCAGCCCAAAAGCAGTGCAATATAAACCCGCTTACTGCCTCCTGCTAGACAACACAAAATGTCCCATCTCCCACTAAAAGCCAAACATACCTGTCACCAAAGCTCGCTAAGTAGTTGACTTCACAAATAAAACTAAAAAACTCATTATTTTTGGTTCTATCACACTCAGACCTCCATGCAAGTAGCAAAGAACGTACAACTGCCAACCCATGTTCAATCACCAACCTGCAGAAGCCACTAAACTCCCAGTTCACTCTTTAGTCACCTATAGATCCTACAACTATGCACATTCGTCCATCAACCCCGTTCAGGGCCAAAACTAGGTATTTACTCAAATTCACTGAGAAACCCCATCCCATTCCCAAAATTAGTACTTAATTGCTTCAAATTGTTAAGTAACTAAGTAGAAGAATTGTTCACCCACCTCAAGACTACACTGAATTAAGCCAATTTTCCCTAAATACCACAGAAAACCTTTCGCCCACATCCTTGAATCCACAAGAACCAAGGATGGCTGCACCAGTTGCATTGAACATCCTACCAATTTCTACTCCCCACAGAGACTTAGACCATCTCCCTTTAGAAGATAAAGACTTTCAGATCAAAGATACATCCGTCCTAGAATCCCCACTGAAATTATACTGTAGGCATAGAGATCAGTATTTGAACCATGCAGAAAAAATACGTCTTTGGGAATCAGGTTTTCCCAAGTACCAATTCCCCAGAGTTCATATTTTCCTTGAGATCATCCACTATTGCCATATGAACTACGATCCCATTCAAAGAGCAGTGATGACTCCTGACCAGACTGTACTATTTACCATCACTGTTGAATCCATAAATGAAATGCTACAATTGTAACCAGGCCAAAACCCGTCCTTGCCTTTTGTTGGAGACCTGCTTAACAGATTCCCTACACTCACCTCCATCAAACTTGCTCAGTTATTCCAGACCTTCATTAGGGAAGAGTAATACATTCCAACGGACCCTCCCCCATACATGTGGACTATATTCTCTAATCTTCGCCGAGACATCATAGCAATGATATCCAGTGCATTAGGCCATACTACAAGTGAATTTTTTGATGAGATTATCATAGATTTCATATCCATTTACACTCCTAGACAGCCCCTTGCCATCATGTTTGATTATGCTAAGTTCATGGTATATAGGATGCATGATCAATTCATGAGAATGGAAAATGAAAGAGTGTTCAAATATTCATCAATGTTATGCCATCTTTTCCTTTACTATTAAGCTGAGAAATTCCCAGTCACACTCCAAAATCTTGATACTAGAGGCAACCCCTAGATCAGTCATCTTATAGACTTCATTAATCCACCAATATGACTCTCCATATACTTATACAAATTTCATTGATCTCTTTGTGCACCTAGTGGAAATTATGTTGTTAGGAAGTCCTCCCCCAAGAATCAGTGTATATATCAGGACGGTCCTATAGTTGTCCAAACAATATAGAGTGGGAGATTGATACTTGTACCAAAATCACACTGAAATCAGAATATATGGTTGTGAGTTAGCACCCTACAAACTGCCAAAATACCTCCCCATGAGATTGTTTGCTCTTGAGTACTACAGGAAAATGATTAATTCATATGAGGTACATTTTGTGAAGACCAAGAAGAAAGCTTAACTCATAATAAAATACCATCTTGGCCCCTTTGTATGCAACAATAGGGAAGCAGGAAAGGAAGCAAAAGAAATCCTACAAAGGCTAAAACTGAAGCAAAATTTCATATGGAGATATGACCCTTTAGATTTCATTTGCAACAGAAGACAAAAAAACAAATTATCTCCATATATCCACCATATAATTCCTGAAATATAACAGTATGCAAATCAACTAGAATGGGTGGAGAACACTTTAGTAGACTGAGATAGTACAAAAGTTGTTGTCGATAAGTGTTAATTGATTTAGAAAGAAGACATGATGAAGATTCCATTGAGATAGTACAAAAGTTGTTGTCGATAATGTGTTGATTGATTTAGAAAGAAGACTTGATGAAGATTCCTTTGTACAGGTGCCAGAAGAATCCCAATCCCAAAGGGAAACACAGGAACACAGTGAGAAACCAGCAGAAGAAGGACCTCAAGAGCAAGAAGAATCAGAACAACTAGACATATCAGAAGAGCTTTCTTAGCCAGAAAACATTATGAGTAATCCTCCTATTGTACATACTCCTCTAAATGAGGAGAAGAATCCCAAAAGAGATAGAAAGGAGGCCACTCCTTCTAGCATACATGTTGCACAGACTTATGTCAAGAGGCAAAGGTTGAATCCTTTTTCAGAATAGGATTTCACAGAGGAAATAGCTAGGACCAAATGTGCAAAAAGAGTAGAAAGCATGCAGAGCACTCCCTCTAGAGGTACACAAGAACCTTCCACTTCACAGGCTCAAATGCTAGAAAGATAAGACAGCATGGAATTATCCTCATTCAGGGCTCGAACTAGCTAGAACCAAGACATTATAGAGAAATACAAAGAAATAAAGACCAGAAATGAAATATTTAAGGCCCAAACCTATGCACAATACCTTAAAATGGCTCATACTAATCAAACAAGGCTAATGTCAGCCTTTGATGTAAAAGAAGGTAAGATGCAGATGACTTTCATGAAGCCTACCACACAACAACCCAGGTCAATATCAGATTACTTGAAGACAAACTTTGAAGTGTTGGTGATGGATATTCATCCTATCGAGCAAATAAAATTACACAAGTATACCGGGGAAATGGTCTATTCTACATTGACCAGTAAGGCCATTGCAACACATCAACTCCAAAATTTTCTGAATAATATATCAATGCAATTCCAGTTAGAGAAAGCCTCTTCACAGGCCAAGGATACTAGGATAAAGTCCTTAGAGGACTTAATCATAGAACTGGGGCATGATCCCAAGGATGTAAAGGCTGTAGAAAAACTAATTAAAAATAAAAATGATGACATAGTTGCATTGAAAAAGAAGCTCAAAATTCCTGCTCTGCATCATCCACAAACAACCGAAGTATTGGAAACTCGGAAGGAGGAAGAGCTTATGGACTTAGTCCTTAGGTTGAATAAGCAACTAAAAGAAACAGAGAAAGAGCTGGATAACTTGATATAGTCTAAACATAGTGAGTTGGCCACCACTCCACATACTGTAATTTCTATAGTCTCTACAGCAGTGCCCTCCACATTGGCTGCTTCCTTAGCACCAATAGTTCCACTAGCTACAGCTCTGCCAGTCATAGGTACATCTTAAAGTGTAGGGACATCCACAAAAAAGACATTTGAATTGGTAAAAGCCATGGAGGAAATGACCATCCAGGCTACTAAGCTCAAAAAGCATAGAGAAAAAGTGTCAAGTTTGGAAACTAATTGCAAACTTTCACAAATACAACAGAAGGAAGAAGCTCAGAAGAATAAAAGAATGGAAGAAAGGATAAAAGTCCTTGAAAAGGACTTGACATTGCAACAACCACTAGGATATATAAAGGAAATGCTATGGGACAACATCATTGATTCCATCAATGATGTCTAGCCATCTATTCAAGTAATTTTTAGCAAATTGAACTAGTAAAAGTGGCCACAGAAGCAATTCACAAGATAATGGAAGAATTGGGAGATAGACTTGAAGAAGCCAACCAATTGATAGCATTCTTGAACAACAAGAATAGGTATCAGCTTGATGAACTGGGCATAGAAGACAGAACAAGGACCATCATAGAAATTAAGAACATTCTTACCGAGAGGAACCTTATGCTTAATCTTGAGAAAAAATGCCAAAGCATCCAAGCTGATATCGATAGATTTATGATAAAGTTTGGCATTCTAAGGGAAAAGGGACTCCCCAGTCCTATGGTAATCCATGACAAGCTTATGACCCAAGATGATTATGTTGAAAGACTAAACAAGTTGGCCAGCAACCAAGCTAGTACTTCAAGGGTAAAAGCTCTGCCCACTAGAAAGGTGTTATATGATAATCTAGAAAATCTGTTTTTCCTAGAGCATGAGGTAAAGCACTTGTTCATCAACAGGCCAAATTTTTCCAATTACACCCAAGCTGACAAGATATATAGAAAGATGATAAGGATTAAATTACCTAAAGGTGAATGGTGGATGAAATTGACAGATTTACTATAAAGTTATTACAGTAAATCTATATGGAAGCCAGGTAAAACAGGGTCAAAGTGTAGCAGGTAAAGAGTATCAGTAGATTGAAGACATAAAGTGATTCCAACACATAGGTATCAAGCAACTAAAAGAGCCAAATCTGAATTACAATAGCCAGCAACATCACAATAAAAGGGACAGCAAGGAGATAGTTCTCCATCTGTCTCTATCTTCATGCTTGAAGATATTTTCGATTTCCTAGAATAATTCTCATATTGTTATGAGATATTTTGTAAAATTTTTTGTATAAATACTTCAAAATTTGAAGTAATCAGGGTGGATTAAAATGCATTTCTGTAAACATTTTATATCAAGCTAAGGATCTATTGTATTCAAGACTCGACTGGTTTTGCTGGGTCATGAAATAAAGCTAAAGACATTTCACTAGATTCTTGTGCACAGTTGGAACCAAATAAGTGTTATCTCTTCATGTTTAAATGTTGTTAGCTCGTAATGTTATAAATATTCATATGTTTTCTCTATGAAATCTGAATAGTAAACAAGGAATGATATCTGAGAATTAGCTTAAATGCCCTCTGTTTTGACTGTTTACTTTCTCATTATTTTCTACTAGACTATCTTGGTCTGGGAATTCTTAATTACTCCCTTACTTCCATAGTTTCCCCTCCTTTGGTCCATAGTAAGGGATTCTTAGTTGCCCTTTGCTACTGATCATCCGTCTTTTCTTCATCTTGATCCCAGTTTAAGGATTATTCATTGCCCTTTTACCCTGGTTAGGACTACTTCATCCATTTGAACTCGCAGATTTGCTTTTTACTGTGCTAGCCTGCCCAGTGAACTCTTCCTTTAGTAATTGATCTGATCTAGTTAAGCCACTCTTTGATTGACTCCATAGCCCAATGGCCTGAGTACTTGTTCTACTCATCTGTTTCCTTAAATCCACCACCCAAATCAAAACCAAAACATCATGAGCACTAAGAACTAGCCTGAAATCCTACTCAAAACAAAGTTAAATTATAAAGAGAGAGCCCTCTCTGGACTTAGGTTTGATAGAACCTGAGTCTAAAATATTAGGTTTGTGGTTACCTCATATTATTCCTTCTTTTATAACTTCTAGGGAAGACTTCTGAGTGATAACATAGTGGTGACCATACTGGGGAATTAAACCCCAGTCTTAATAAACCTTTGAGAAATTCAAATTTTTATTTTCAAGCCTCTTAAAGGGTTTATTAGAATTTATTTCAAAAATTCATAAAGAAAGAAAATAATTAAAAAATCTCAAAATCTAGCTTCAAGGAGAACTCATTATACAAGGGCCAACCCTGATCCAAATCATCCCCCTGTATTTGATAATCCCAACCTTATTCCGAGAATAATCAGAAGACAAGAAAGTTCAGTAAGCCCAAGACCTTTATTCAGATCCATTTCCTGCCCTAGTGAGTGGTTGTTCATAGGAGACCTCCCTTTCGATGAGTATTTTGACCTTTCTTTGTTTAGAACCAAGTCTGAGAGCACACTTGAGGACAAAGTTCTAGATCCAGAATTCATAGTAGAACTTGAAGTACAAAGGGCAAACTTGTCAATTGATCAGAACCTTCTGAATTCCCCTCAGTCATCCCTTACTATTGTTAGAATCCCTAAACTTTCTGAAATAGATTCAACTTCTTTTATCTCACCATCATTTCCTCACACTTCTGAAGTTCATTCCTCATCTTCGTTCATACCTTCGCTTCCCCAACAGCCTATCACTACCCATCAAATACCAATTATTCCTGTTACTCCAAATCCTCCTGTTGTCCCAAATCCTACTGTTACCCCAACTCTTGTTCTCAATCATGTCCAACTTAGAGATATGGCACTCAGGTATGCCCCTCTTGTGATTCCTACTCCTCAAGGTGTCTTACTAGCAGATTATCATAGTAAAATTGTCCTATTCGATGGCACTAGATCCTAAACAACACAACAACACACAAGAAAATGAAAAATTATTTTGAACTGCATGAAATTGACATAGGATATGTCCAAATGAGAATTTTTGCCCAAACTCTACTGATCATCCTTCTTTTCTTCATCTTGATCCTAGTTTAAGGATTCTTCATTGCCCTTTTACATTGGTTAGGACTACCTCATCCATTTGAACTCACAGATTCGCTTTTTGCTGTGCTAGCCTGCCTTGTGAACTCTTCCTTTTGTAATTGATCTAATCTAGTTAAGCCACTCTTTGATTAAGTCCATAGCCCAATGGCCTGAATACTTGTTCTGCCCATCTATTTCCTTAAGTCCACCACCCAAATCAAAACCAAAACATCATGAGCACTAAGAACTAGCCTGAAATCCTACTCAAAACAAAGTTAAATTATAAAGAGAGAGCCCTCTCTGGACTTAGGTTGGCTAAAACCTGAGTCTAAAAGATTATGTTTGTGGTTACCTCAGATTATTCCTTCTTTTATAACTTCTAGGGAAGACTTCTGAGTGATAACAAGGGGAATGGTTCCCTTAGAAGATTTTCCTTCGGTACATCTCAGGCATGTACCTTCATGCTCTACTTGAATTCAGACATCCCTATCACCATTTGACTCACATCAGGTAGGGCCCCATAGGTAGACCTCTTGTATTATAGATGCGCTATGTCAATTAACATGATCTCCAATGGACCATCCTACAACTTGATACAAATTGCCAACCCTAAACCCATGAGAAAAAGCATCTTTGAAAATTATATTTTTTAACACGTACCTTTCCATTGATGAATGCCACCTTGAAACCTTTGACTTCCATTTCCGAGATGGACACCAGGTTCTTCTTGCAATTTGGTACATAAAATAGATTATGTAAATGAATCGAGTTACCCTTATTTAATTGAGAGTTAACATTCCCTACACCCTTTCCGGGATAGGTGGCATCAATTCAAAGTCTAATCCCACGATTTTTTCCATCTCTACCAAATTAGAGAGTGCACCCATCTATCTGATGAAGTGCCTTGAAGCATTACAATCTATAAGCCAAATTCCCAAAGAATCTGAAGGAGAGGGCCAATACAAGATAATGCTTCTTTATCTTATTAGAAACAACATTTGATTCTTCATACCTAGGGTTCCTTGATTTCTATGAAGAGTCAACCATTTCCTTGATGACCTGCATTACTTGTCATTCCTTTAATCATTGAAGGTGTCCTGGAATGATTGTTATCATCATCAAGTGATGTGTCCCTGCCATTCTGACACTCCTTCACATAATGGCCGAACTAGTTATTTGCCTTTCCTTCCACCTAAGATTCGGTCTGCCAATGAAGTGAAGTTTAGGTAGGCCATATTCTACTGCGTCATTCTAATAATATTCTCTGCTTTGACTTCGTCTTTGGTGAATTTGAAGAGGGTTGAGGAATCCATTGATCCTTTTGTCGTTTCCCAACTGTCTTTGGTGATTTCTCTTTCACTCTTTCTTGGGCATTGTCTTCACCTCAGCTCCGATACCATGTTAATTTTAGGTATGTTCTATGCTTAGAGAAATTTATTTCAATTCTCACAGTTAGCTCAATATCTTTTCCAGATTAGCAATCACATTAGCATTAAAGTAAACTGTAGATAGAACATAAACATAAATCACAAAAGACAATCCAAGACAAGAGGACACAAGGTGTGGCACTAGCCAGGGACAAACCCCAATGTGGGGAAACCCTTGATCAATTCTTCTTATATGTTCTTCAATAGTTTAGCACAGAGAGAGAGAGAGAGATAGTATGTTTACAACAGAAGTCAACACTTTGACTTATCTAGATAAGAGCTGTTGTGCTATACAACAACCCCCCATTTCAAAAAATCTTACTTTAGAAAATCATAATTTGAAATGGGTCCCTTTTATATTAAATTGGTATTAATCCATCACTCTTCTAAAGGTTTGGAAATAATCAAAACATTTTAAAACCTTTTGAAATAAGTGGTCTTAAAAATAAAATGAATAATTCTTTATTATTGCGATAAAGCGATCGCGAGATCACATATCACAACAACAAAGGATACATAACCATGACCCATTGATTTTCCCCGATGCAATAAATGCCAAATAGCCGATGGATATCGGGAAAACAAAAAATAAAAGGCCCCTCCCCTTTGCCCCGATGTGATATCGCAATCGGCGATCGGGGAATGTAACGCGAACATAATAAACTCTCCTCATTCAAACTCCCGATGCGAGTCAAGTGATATTGCTATCGGCGATCGGGGATTCCATAAGACTCAAAGGAAATTACCCAAGCCTTCCTCCGATTGCCGATGAGCCCAAAACACGATTTTCGAAAAGGATCAATATGATTTCGCTATATTATATATTAATTATCATTGAAAGCCTTTTCTCTTCCTGATAGAGATTCATTCGCGTCCAGCCGCCAAAAAATCAAATCCACACTTAAAACCATTATTCGGCAAATAAAGGATATAACAAGAAATTAAGTGATTGACAGGTTTTAACGGCCAATTAATGAGTAGTCATGCCTAAATCCTTTTAGAGATTGCATCCGCGGGAGCCTTATGATAAATCGTCCATTTCCCATTGATTGACAATTTCCTCATATTTTGTTTTAGCTATCTATTCTCTGCATTATGTCTATCTTTCTCTTGTGCAGAGTTTTTCCACAGTAACAATGGGAAAGAAATCTAAGGAGTCTGGAACGCCTTCGGCTCATGATAACAGGGTAGCATGCCACTGATCCGGGACTGAGCAAGAAGGGATTAATCTCAGATACTACATGTCTCGGCCTTGGCAACACTGCTTGGCAAAATATTTACAACCTGGTTGAAGCCAAGGAACCTCAGCAAACATCGGTACAAGCCTCAGCAGGTTCAAGCCGAAAATCCAATGCTACTTTAAAGGATTTGGCTTATTCCTAACTTCATGGGATAGCGGCTCGAGAACAAATTCTTCCATATACGGATGTGGTGAGATGGGCAATTGAGGAAATTCCAATTACGGACAGAACATTCTGCACTGTTGATGGGAGAGTATTTGGTTCATTTCATCCCAATGATTTCAGACAAATGTACCACTTTCCTGATCTAGAGAAGAAATACAATAAAGCATTTCTGGAAAAGTTTCGAGATGAGAATGAGACCGAGTCAGTGCCCATATGAGAATGGAGATAGAACCCGGTGAAACACAAACATGAGTCTTCGGGTAAGTACTCCGTCGACTCCTTATGCTCTCCTTATTGTTATGTTGGAGCCATGATGTGTCGACTATGGGGATTGCATGATTCTTCCAAGTTTTCCATAGAAATGGTTCCTTTGATAGAAGCAGCATGTAATAGTGAAATCATGGCTTGGGGGACTATATTATCGGATAAGTTGGCCACGACTATTCTTGAATTCAGAAACAAATCCCGTGTTACTGATAGGTTCATCCCTCCGTTCTATTTTAGTGCCTACATTTTGGATACCCTCTGTTTCAATTCCGAGTTTCCTATTTTAGGGTGGAGATGGACTCCACAGGACCCTATGCCTATTCATATTTACCACCAAAAGCTATGGGAAGCTAATTATAAGCACCATTTATACCAAGTCTGCAATGGATTTGTGCTACCTCTTTACTATGCAATTTTTGATAACCCTGCCCCTAAGATCTCCTCTCAGGCTGAGATTGACTTGACAACCATAGGAACCTGGTTTGGAGAAGAAAAATTCACCTATGTCAGAGTTTTCGGCAGTCAGGCCAGACCTCATGTCCTCCCATTATACATACCAGACAAGCTATTTGCTCGCGAAATAGCATATCAGCTTACAACTGCGTCAGCCACGAAAACTCTCAGAAATTCAAAAAAGAAAGTTTGGCCTCCTTTTCCTCTTAGGTGTGGCATCAATACTCTGCATGATTATAAACATGTAGAGAAAGAGGCAGAAAAAATTAACGTCTTAAGTCTTGCCACTCTGCCTAATAGACGCTTCGACCCAAAGAAAATCATCTATAACGCCCTAGATTAAGCCAAGCTTACTAAATTCGAGCACAAGGAAGATGAGTTTGATGACCTTTTCTCCTCCGCCGAGTCAATCTTCCAGGTACAACAGCTAGCCAGGATGAGATATCGCGACAACGGGTTGGTAGAATTTAACAAACTTAGAGAACAGAGGTTGCAAACTCTGCCTCTAGATTTGTTAGCCACTGCCCCGACGATTTAGTCAAGCAAGCCTGAGAAGCAGCTTACTAATGAACCTCTTGCTACATCCACAATCTATGAAGAAGTTCAGAAAAGAGAGCAGGAGGAACTCCGAAGAATAGAATAGGAAGAGGCACAAAAAAAAGAACAGGAAGAGGCAAAGAAAAAAGAACAGGAAGAGGCACAAAGAAAAGAACAAGAGGAGGCAGAAAAGAAGCAACAAGAGAGAATAAGGGAAGAAGAATAGAAAAGGCAAGAGGAGCAAAGCAACAAAGAAATAAATGTGGATATTCAAGTGGATCCAAAATTGCTTGAAGAATGGCAACAATTCAATACCATTATAGGCAATCTTGAGACTTCAACGGATGCCGAAACATCCAAAGCTGCCGATACACAAGATACAGCATCACAGGAGGTTCCAAACAAAGGAACCAGTGGTCCACCCTCAAGTACAGTAGTAGAAATAATTCCAAAGAAGCCCTCTGATCAAATTGTTTTGCAAGTAGAGGACATTCCTCCACTAGCTGTTTTCTATAGCCCGAAACACAGGGTTGTGATAAAACGACAGTGGAAGAGAAGAAGGATTGATCAACCTTCTCTGTTCCCTGAACAAACAATAGCAGCAAATGTGGTATGGAGAGAAGAATTTGACCCCTCCGATGACCTAACCAAGTTATCTCAGTCTGTCGGTGCCTATACGGAAACCACCATGGATAAGGCATTGGAGGTAAGCAATTTGTTGAAGGAAAAGGGTCAAGTGATCACTTCATTACAAGCACAACTATCGAAAGAGCAGCAGAAGTTAGAACAGCTACAATAGCAACTGTCCACACAACAACAATTAAAAAACTAGCTAAACAAACAGTTGCATGAAGAGAAACAGAGGATCGATTCGGGAGCAATTCAAAAACAGAAAGAACTATCCGAGGCATTATCAAAGTTGAAGGCGATGAATTAACAGATGGCAAAGACAAAAGATGAGCAAATTACTCAATTATCAGCTCAGGTAGAAAGGTTCAAGAGTCTTCCCCAGTCGGCTGAGTTCAGAGTAGAGGCAATGCAAATCAACAAGGCATTAATAACGCAAATAAGATTGTTATGTCATGAAATAGCCCAAGTTGAACCTTTATGCGACATAACATCATCTATAATAGATAAGTCAGTGGATGTCGGGCAGGATTTGGAGCAAGCCGAAGACACTTTGACAAATTTTCTTACGTGGCAGGACTCTAATGAGGGAATGGCAGCAAACTTGCCCAAAATCTTAGAATCCCATAAGGAAATCCTATTCACAGAATGGCAGTCCCAATTAATGAAAGCAAAGAGAGTTGTTTCCCAATGCAAGTTATCTACGAGCAATTTAATTGACTTGATCAATAACACTCTCTATTTCTCTAACATGATTTCTCAATGTACACCAGGTAAACTATTATCGGCCAAGACATTGGAGCATTCATGTAACCAAGAGCTTGAAAAGAATGGGAAATTAATCTCAGGGATTAAAAGTTTAACTTGGGACACCTACTGTTTGTTCCTAGTTAAACCTTACAGTCAGAGAGCCGCCCTCAAATGCCTAACGGATGCAATCGGGTGTATCATTACCAACATACATGATGCCACCTATGCTGCTCAAATCAATTCTCGACTCAGCCGCCCTCAAGAAGTGGAGCCAATGCTGGCAATATGCCAACTCAGGACAAAGGGAAAACAACCAGAAGAATGAATCATCACTGCCGATTTCTAGATCACTGTGGGGGAGATATTTTAAGATCAGATTATACCAATTTAATAGCATTTTAATTTTGTAGTTTTTTAGCTTAGTTTAGTATTTATAGACCCTTTCATGCATTTAGAAAGGGCCATAAGTTTTTGTATATGACTTAAGCCTGAAGTTGCACTATTGTACTTCAGGCATATTCTTTTATGAAGACTGGACCAATCTTTCCAAATTTTGATAATGAAGCTTTGATGTGAATGTGCACTATTGCCTTTATTTGAAAGTATTTCTGAATCAGAAGAAGGAATCCAAATATCCATTGGCGTAGGGAATAATTCTCAACTCATATGGTACTATTATCTATGTCTGAATTTATTCCTTTTATGTGAATTGTTGTTTGGTCATTTATGCTATTATTGAATATGTGAATGTATTTTAACAGTAAACTTTATGC
>APFE030944317.1:109345-136605 GCA_000404065.3 Pinus taeda
TTATGAAGACTGGACCAATCTTTCCAAATTTTGATAATGAAGCTTTGATGTGAATGTGCACTATTTCCTTTATTTAAAAGTATTTCTGAATCGGAAGAAGGAATTCAAATTGCGATTGGCGTAGGGAATAATCCACAGCTCATATGGTACTATTATCTATGTCTGAATTTATTCCTTTTATGTGAATTGTTGTTTGGTCATTTATGCTATTATTGAATATGTGAATGTATTTTAACAGTAAACTTTATGCTTTCCACTATTGGATGTTTACAGTTTGCTATTCTTTCAATCATGCATGTATCGGTAATATAAAAGAGAAGTGTAATATTGTTTTATAAATTACTTCGTTCAACTATTTGAACAAGCAATTATCATTTAAATGAATGTCTTTGTTTATTGCATAGTGTCATCTATATGCCTATTAGCAAACATAGATCATTAAACGTTACACTTAAAGAATAGAGGCTTCCCGGGATAAAATAGTCATTTACGTTTTCTTTCATAGAATAAGTCCTCCATTTATTATCACTTATTTGAAAACCAATCATTCATTCACCCCCTTTTATTCACTATTGGGAAACTGGTCCCATTATATCCATTTGGAGCCACCATCCCAAACGGAAAAGGAGCTGTATTAAGGTCCGGACCGGGTGGTTATCCCCCGATGTTGATGTAACGATTTTTGGGGCATCAACAAGAGCATAGATCATCTCTAAGAAGATGATACATGAGATTAGTTGAAGACATGTTGCTTCAACTAATTCTCCAAGGTGACTCCTTCACCTGTCGTTATGCTGCATTTTGTCATCATGCTGCACCTCACCACGCTACACCATGTTGCACCCATCATCACTATACTGGATCTCATCACACTTCATTAATCATGACTATACCCATCACTATACTGCATTATGTGCCATTGCTGCAGCACGTTGCCATCCTAACCTATGTTTTGGTTGGACCTTGCTTTCTTGTTGTCCCTTGCTTGCTTATTGTCCCTAGCATGCTTGTTGTCCTTAGCATGCTTGTTGTTGCATGTTAGTTGTCCCTTGCATGCTTGGTGTATTTGCTATTAAGTACCATACAACTATCCCAATGTTAGTTAGCTATCCCTTCCATGCTGCTCTCCTTCAGAGATAGATGCTCTGGTTGTTTCGGCAGTTCCTGACAGTTCTGGCAGTTTTGGTTGTTCCCGGCAGTTCCAACAATTCCGGCAGTCCTGACAGTCCCGACAGTTCTGGCTTTTCTGGTAGTTCCGTCTTTTCCAGTAGTTCCAACAGTTCTGACATTTCCGTATTTTCTGACTTTTCCAACTTTTTCAATAGTACCGGTTTTTTTGGATCTTCTGGAAAAGCCAGAACATATGGATCAATAGATGGAGTTTTCCCTAGTTGAGAGGGAGTGTTAATATTGGCAACTAGGGCCAAACTCCATGTGGGTCATCTTATTTATGGCAACTGATATTTTTCTTGGATCCCTCTCATCGAGAGGTGTAGGATTGATCTAAAGATCATCTGATTCTGATAAGTATTCATGGAGTTATGAATTTATTTGCATTATAAGACAATTTTAACAGTTCGTCATGGCAAGCATTCAGAATGTCATGGATCTAATCCTTGCAGATACATCTGCGTATGCACGTATCAGACCCTATATAAAAAATATATTTGCCTATTCAAGAGAACTAGGAACTATGCTGAACAATCAGTTTTATTTTTCTTGTCGTCAAATGTTTAGGTAGCTTCCCTACCGCCAGATAATTTTCCACATCTGCGTACCATGGCATCTTGACTGCCATAGAAAACAGGTGTTCATTTAGAAATTGGTCATCTATCGCTAGTGGATCATTCACCTTCGGGATTTGAGATAGAAAATTAGCAATTGGGTTTTCCTTCCCCGGGTGATCTTTAATGGTAATGTCAAACTCCTGCAAAAGCAATAGCCACCGTGTTACTTGACCATTTGTGATCATTTTATTAGCTAAATACTAAACAATAGAGTGATCAGTGTACAAGAAGACTTGGTAGCCGATTATATAGTGTCTAAATTTATTTATTGCATAAGTAACAACTAAGAATTCTTTTTCTGTCACTGTATAATTAAGTTCTACAAAAGTGAGATTTTGCTAATATAATATATAGCATAAGGTTTCTTGTCCTCATCTTAGCCGAGAACAATGCCTATAGCTACATCTGATGCGTTCGTGGAGATGTGGAAAGGCAGCTCCCAATTTGGTCCACGTAATAATGGTGATGTTGAGACTACTTTCTTTAAACCTGCAAAAGTTGTGTCACACTTGTCAGACCAACTGAAATCAACATTTCTAGTTAGAGCATATAAGGGTGCAACAATCTGTGATTTTTTTTTAATAAACCTATGATAATAACCTGCATATCCCAAGAAGCTACGTACCTTTGTTTGAGTGCAGGGGGTAGGCAGTAAAAGAATTACCTGTATTTTTGCTGGATTTACCTGTATTCCTGCTGCAGAGATATAATGTCCCAAGATCACACCCTCGATCATCATCATGTGACACTTTACATTGCTTAAACATAACCTGGTAGTAATGCATCATTCTAAGACCTTTTCTAGCATTTGCAATCCTTGATCAAAGTTATCCCCATATGGAGTAAAGACATCCATATATACCTCAAGTCCTTCATTTATTAGGTCAGCAAAGAAACTGAGTATAGCTCTCTGGAATGTGTCTAGAGCATTACATAAGCCAAATGGCAATACCCTATATGCCAATGTGCCCCAGGGACAGGTGAAGGTTGTTTTATCCTGGTCTTCAGGGGCAATCTAAATTTGATTGTAGCTGCTAAAACCGTCTAAAAAGGAGAAGAACTGCTTCCTTGCCAACATATCAAGGACCTGATCAATGAATGGCAGAGGGAAGTGATCTTTCTTTGTTGCCTTGTTCAGCTCCTGATAGTCTACAAAAATACACCACTTCCCATTTTTCTTAGGGATGTCTCTTCCTTAGAGACCCATTTACTGTCCGAGATAGGATAAATAAACTTTACATCCAGTAGCTTCTGCAATTCCTCTTTCATGATATCCTTGAGGTGTGGGTTTAACCTCCATTGAGGCTGTCAGATGGGTCAAGCATCCTTCTCTATATAGATGTGGTGTGTACATAGTTGTGGGTCTATCCCTTTCATATCAGGACAATCCCAGGCAAATTCCTCTTTATTTTTCTATAAGACATGGATAAGCTTCTGTTGTTGTTTGTTATCCAGATTGTCATTGATATTTATAAATTTTCCTAGGTCGAGCTCAACTGGTTTGCTGTTATGAAGAACAGTCGTATGAATATGTTGGTCATCTGTATCCTTCAGGGGATCTTCCATGGCTTTGTTATCAAGGATTTCTTTCAACATATGACACTGTACATTACTCACATTAGCTGGCTAATTTATAAAATTATTGATAACATCATCTTTAGTCTGATATTTAAATTCCAGTGCCTCTGCTATTATGAGTGGTGAATGGATGCTCTCTTCCAAGTACGTTGTTGGTTGCTTACTTATTTTTACAATGGGAAAACTTGGCCTGCCAGAAGGATATAACACCAGATTTTTTACAACATCCCCCTTTGTAATAGTCATTCCACCTTCTCGGCAGCCAATATATGTATAAGCTGTTGCTAGCCAAGGTTGACCCAGAATCAAAGGATGCCCATCAAACCTACTCCTTGGGTTTATAACCAAGAAATCTACAGGATATTCCCATGAGTCAATAGAAACTGTGATATCTTATAAAGTCCCTTCTGGTCTTACCACTGAGCGATCAACAAGTTATAATAAAGTGGTGGTTGGTTCCAAGGCTATAATACCAAGTGATTTACAAGTTTCTATTGTTAACATGTTAATGGTGGCGCCTAGATCAACTAGTGTATTTGGAAAAGAGCGGCCATATACCTAAACTGTTACTATGGGGTTTCCAGGATCTTCATATTTTATTGGAGTTTCCTCCCCCAAGAGTAAATTGGATAAGGTTCCTACAACATGGATAGTGGGTGAGGTTTTTAGCTTCCTCACAGGATTCCTTACACATAATTCTTTGATTGTTTTGGCATTGGGAGTGTCTTGAATGGCCTGGAGGAGAGGGATCTTAATACACAAATTTTTTAGTTCCCCTACAAGATCGAAATCAGGGTAGGCAACCGGTTTAGGTATTGTTAGTCTTTTGGGGAATGGAGGAGGAGTGACTATAAGTTTTTCAAATTCATCATGCTAATCTGTCCCTTCCCCTTGCCTTGGTTCAATATTATTTATAGGTGGTGGAATATGTATAGGTGGAGTTACATTTTCCATTGAAGGCTAGTCCCTGTTTTCCTCAGGGGTGATGACACATCCTGACCTCAATCTGAGCTCATTACATTCTTTCTGTTGAATCTCATACTCTAGGTTTTCAATAATCTGTACCAACTCGACTGGTCTATTATTAGGATTTAGGTTTGGCTACGTTGGTAATTGCGGTCACAGAAGAGGTTGCGAATTCTGTTGTAATGTATAATGAGCTGATAATGTGGGTTGAGGCTGACGGCCTGTCCCCATAGGTACATTGGATATCCTCAAAGGTCACTGCCAATTTGTAGACCAGTTCATATTTTGAGAGGTGGAGGAAGGCCATTGGGATTGATAGGGATTGCCTTGCCAAATAGGAATAAAAGGAGAATTTGACTATCCATTTCTTGGAAAGGATTGTGTTGGCTAGGATGTCATAAGAAATGGTGGGCTCTGCCAAGTTGGGTAGGGCAATTGGCCTTGCCAGGCTGCCCCAAGGTTCTATTGTTGATTAAACTGAGATGAAGGAATGAATTGGGGTGCGTCCCGTGACATACTTATAGGTTTATTTTGCCATTGTCGACACTGGTTCATCAAATATACCAGTTATATTTCTTCCTCTACTTCTTTGAATACTACTTTCAGCTTGGGTAATGATGGACATTTTTCATTGTTGTTATCTTTAGTATAGATGGCGCACGTTTGAACCATGTCTAATGGGCATTCCCATTGGTTGTGGTTCTTTCGACAATGTGGGTAGAAGATGGACAAATTTTGTTCTACTAATTCCTGTTTTTGTTTAGCCTATAGGATGTCCAACTGTGTTGTAAGAGTGCCTAGGATGTCTATCTTAAAAACTTCTAGGAGGTTATCGATCTCCATCCATGTTATGCCTCCACTATTTGGTTTTTCGTGTTACGATCTCCATCATTGGATCTCGGTTTCCTACTCATGTGCATGTGCTTCCCCTCGAACATCTAATACGCAAAAAAATAATTTCATCATAATCTTCCTGAGAAATATATCCTATTCCCATTAGGTTTAGAGTTTCTACCCATTCCTCTTTCATTCCTTTAATTAAGATATTTCTTAATAATTCTTTTGGTAGGGAAGTGTGTGGAGACCTCTGCAAATTATAAATAAATGTTTCTACATATTCTTCTAGTGTTTCATTATCTTTTGCAGTCATCTTAAGAATCTCATATTTCAGTTCCCTAGTTTTACAAAGGTCCTGGTATCTTTTAAGGAAGGAGATTTTCATTTCATCCCAAGAATTGATAGTTTGCCCACATAGACCCATTAACCATCTTAGAGCTATCCCTTTCAGAGTGGAAGGGAATAGTTTTATCTTTTGGGGGTCGGTGGTATAGTCATACCTGCTATAGAGGACATCAAACTCAAACAGGAAAGCATCATGATCCTCTGTGATCATCCCATGGAAGGTTGGGATGCTCTGTAGAGGAATAGCCTTCATAGGAGCATTGGACACCTGGTCAACTATGGGGTACTCTAATGTCAAGGTTTGACCTTGGGGTGGCTGATCTGCCATTTGGTCAAAGATGTGTCAATAATCTTTGGGGACTTCTAGGGGTGCTTCTGGAGTAAGAAAAGAGTTAGTAACCCGAGCTAGCTTTGCAACACTACCTAGGTCTGGGATCTCAAGAGATATTTGTTAAGACAACTGTGGTTCTGCTTTAGCAACCCCACTAGTTTCTCCTTTTCCTTTTCTTCAATTACAAGATTTTCCCTCTCATAGAGGATTAAAGTGTAAACTTATTGTAGCTTTAAAACTCTGTTCTGATCCTCCTACTTGGCTTTGAATCTTAGCATAAGGTACAGATGATGAGCTTGCTTCTTGAGGGATAACAATAGAACTTTTTCCAGGTATAGCCTGGAATCCTACTGACGCTTGAGACTCTACTCTTCTTACGATTTCATCTATAAAGGTCGCTCTCCCAAGGTTCACCAATCCTTTGGATTTTTTTGGTTTTAGTGGAGGATTCTTCTCTTTTTCTATTTTTCTATTCCTAGTCATTCATAAAAAACAAATCCTGTTTAACCTCTAAGGTTTTGTTGTAAAGCGGGAAGGCAAGAAAGCACTTTACTTGCTAGGTACGCAGGTTCTTACCTTCCATTTTTAAAACCCAATTCTTTCATAGCAAAAATAAAAGCAATCACTTGAAACACTTTCCCCAGCAACGGCGCCAAAATGTTGGCTCACTAAGATGTGTTTTTATAGGCAATCTCAATCCCTACATTGGTTGTCAACTCAAGGTGAGTGTTTTTATCTCAAGAGTGTCAGCATAGTATATGCAATAAATCTAGAGGTTAAATCTAATGATGAATCATTGCAATCACTAATGGTACAATTCAGGAAAGAATTATCTATGGAGGAAATACTCTTGACACACTTTGCAATTCTATGCAACTTGTTCCGAAATCAATTGAAACTAAATGCAAATAAGAATCACACTTATAATTGTTCAAATAGACTTAAGGCTAACTTACTCAATCAAGGAAAGAAACTATAACTATTGAACATCACTGTTAATCTATAGAAACCCAAGTTAACTTGCAATTCTCAATTGAACAACAACAATAATTGAACAACAATCGGTAATTGAACAACAATCAGCAATTAAACGACAATCAATAATTGAACAACAAACAACAATTGAACGGAAAATAGCGATAAAGGATTTATAAATAGCAAATGATCTATATTGTAATCTATAGAAGTTATTCAGTCTTATCTCCAACAACTATGATAACATCAATTCGAAATGAATAGCAGTCTGCTATTAACACTAATTCACTCATTCCAATCAAAGCACTACTTAAGTATGTCACACGGCTTCACTCTGAATCTAATTGAACAACAACATGAATCAATATCACAAACCATTAGAATAAATGAAGTAACCAATGACTTAACATTAAATCAATAAAAAAAATGTAAAAACTATAGGACAACGGAGCAGTAGAACTTCTCGTGACTAGGCCCAGAGTCGCCAGAAGCCTATGCTTAATAAGAACTTAGAATATGAAGAAGTATCAAACACAACCTTATTAATGCAAGTAATAGCTTACAAAGTCACTAAGATAACATCGTATATGTTTTCAAAAAGAATAATTACAGATTATCCAAGTCTAAACTATCTCGAATTGCCTTTCGGCCCTATATAACATAAAAGTGTAACTAGATAAAAGTGAATCCTCAAGATCAGGGGATCCTAAGGATTTCGCAATACATAATCTGATCATGTGATAAAATAGCATTTTTCAAGTTGATCTCCCACTTCCTTGTCTACCCAAAATGCTATAGCTTTTCCCTTTTATGGCCTCATGATGTTCTATCAACTGAACGACTTTTGCCCAGACTGCATCTCTGCACACAAAGATAGCAAGAAATCAGTTTCTTGTACTAGATTTTCCTATTCTATCATCAAATGCTTTCATCCAACTTTAGCTGATATTTTCCTCATTTTAATCTATAAACAAAGATAATCTTATAAGTATGAATGGTAAATGAAGCATTTTACAAAGAGAAATCATACCTTTTTCTTGTCCCAACACTTTGTCTCTCACCTTGAACAACCTATCTATTATGTGTTGATCATGCTTAGCCTTGTATTTTTCCTATGGTTTCAACAATGTATTGTATACCTGTATATGGATTTTTTTGATTTTGTGAATAAATTATTTTTCCTTTAGGAATCCCTTGTAAAATCATCTGTCACTCCTCCTTGTTTCCCATATGAAATATCCAAAGGTGAAGGTGGGAAGTATCCAAAACAAGTGTCAAATGGGGAATTACTAGTAGATGTGTAGACTTCTTTGTTATAAGAGTGTTGTATATCTATACAATATTTTCATCTTAGATATTTTGATGCTTCTCATTGTAACCCCTCAAAAGTTGCATCAAAGTCTTGTTGAATACTAATATTTTCCCATCTGTCTATGGTTGGAATGCTCTACACCTGTTTAACTTAAAGTCCATCTTCTCCCATAATGTAATGTAAAATACAACAATAAATATTTTGTTGCTATTTTAAATGATGCTCCTTGGTATTCCAAAATTCACCTAGACATGTCCAAAGAACAAGTTTGTTACTGCTTTTCCACTGATGGTACTTTTACAAGGCATTAGAACAAACATCCTACTAAACCTTTCAAGTACAATGAACAGGTAGTCATGACCCTTCTTGGTTGTTGGTAAGCCTCCTAAAAATTCCATGGAAATTTTATTCTCAGGATGAGTGGGCACATGCAAGGAATGATATAGACCTTCTTTCGTGTTACTAGGCTTTCTAGTACAACAAAACATGTATCCTCTTATGAACCTAGCTATTGTTCTTGCATCTAGGGAAAATAAACATACCTATGAAAGTTTCCCACTATCTTCCCCACAGTAGAAGTATTGCAACCTTGAAGGTATGAGCCTCTCTAATTATATGCAATTACTCACCTTTCGGAACACATAACTTATCCATTCAGTAGAGAAACCAATCCTGGAGATGGTAGTCAACTGTGATATCACCATCGTGAACATGATTCTATCTATGTAATCACTAAAACGCCTCCTTAAAGTGATCATCCTCTGAATATTCCTGTATGTATGAACCATTGGTGTACGTATCCATGTGCATAAGAGTTACCAAAGGCGTGATATTTGATGTGGGTGACCTTGAAAGCATGTTAGACAAGTTGTCTATGCTTGCATTCTTGTATCCGGTCACTACATGGAATTGTTATAGAAACCCCATCCGCTGTAATTCTTAGTTTATTGTAGCTTACTCTACGCATGTAGGTATTTTAGTGGTTGGTGATTTGTGCAGATTATTTTATCCTTTTCTATCAATCCATGTTTCCACTTCTTCACAGTTTGCACTCAGACATAGAGCTCCTTGTCATAGGTAGGGTAGTCAAGAACCACCCCATGAAATAATTCCAAATGGTAGTTGTTTAAGAGAGAATTTCACCGAAAATAGTATGTTACTTTAATCCCAGCAAGCCTTTCCCAAGAGATTTCCTAGAGGGTATGTGTGTGTGTGTGTGTGTTTGTGTGAATGAATAAGTAAGACAAAGAAACTAGACAATCCCACACACATTCAAATTTTCGAGGTAGTATATGTACCTTTTAATGCTAGCTCCTTGACTCTATTTGATGATGCAAACTTTAGGGATATCTACTCCTGAGATATTTTCTTCTAGATCTCCTATATCACCTACACATAGAAAGAAACCAAAAAAGAATATTAGTGCCAAACATAATATATTAATCACATCAAATAAAGTAGACAATGAAACATAGATAATGGGGAAAATATTCATTATTATTTCTCTTTGAATGAAATGGAGTATGTGAATGAGTCCTCAAAGCATATGCCATTGATATTCTCCCTCACCTCTATGCTCATTGGTTTGGATGCACAAGTTTATCACGATTGCAACACTAACAAAATTTTGGTATAAGTTCCTTCTTCTTGCTATGTGACTAGTGAAGAGCTTAGTTTATATAGATTTCCATCATGATTGGCCTTCATTTCATCTAGACATTTTCTCAAAAATATAAAGGAAATGATTAAGATAGATCAAGTCAATCATTATCTTAATCAACAATGATTATTTTAATCATTTTTTTTTAATTTGGACTGAATATAAGATTATCTAGTCGAATTCTCGCACTGTTTTAGAGTTATAGTGCAAAGAGGGCATTGATGGCCTTCTATTTTGGTACCCAACACTAGGAGGGAGCACTGCTAGGCCCTATTGTTCATTTCCTCACACTCAGAAGGAGCATTGATCCCTAAAAGATTTTTTTTTTATGTTTCACTAGTCACAACTTGATCCTCTAATTTGTCAAAACACGTGGCTTTCTTCTTGACCCTAGGGGTTGGATTTTTTAGCTATAACAAATGTCCCCTAATGTATGGGGCTAGAAGTGTCGAAACCATGTTAATATTAAGAGGGAGGGTGAATCAGTATTAAAGCTAATTTAAAATTTATGCAAATTTTCCTTTACTCATTCAAACTTGGAATCCTCTAAATAAGAGGAACCATCAATAAACCATAACAACAACCATATGAATCAACACAAGAAAATACTTTATGAGAAGCACATATATGACACAAAGGTTCAACATGGAAAACCTTCTGGGAAAAAAAAACCAAAGCTTCTTATTGCTATTGATGTAAAAATGAGAGCACCTACTCTATTACATCAATCTATTTATGAGCCACCACTCACAAAAAGAACCAACTCCCTTTTATTTTTTGCTAGAACCCACTAGTAGGAAGCACCAACTCCCTCCTTTTGCCAACAAGGTTGTATGGTTATTTAAGATAAATTAGGGATTTGAATTGTGTGTGATATTAGAAAACATAATAGGTTTCTTTACTTTAGTAGATTTCAATAGAGTAATGAAATGATTTCGAATTAGGTACAAAGATTTTTTGCAAGCACCAAATTGTAGCTCCTTGGATTTATGTAAGCACCAACTTGTAGGAGGCACCAACCTCGAAGCCTTCTCAGACATCCACTAGATATGGAAGCACCAAATTCCTATATGTAAGTTGTAACCACACTCAAAATACATCTTACTTCTCACTGTAATTGGCATCCTTTCTACCTGTTTTCAATTATGTTCTCCTCAACAATCTTTTCTCTACTCATCCCACACTGCACTTTGTCCTTTGCACATTCTGTAGTAACTCAATGTTCCACTTAACATCATTCACTAACACATAACCCACACAACACTCTGTCCACACAGCAACATCATCCTTCTTCTCTCAGCCCTTTTCTCTCAAAAACATACATTCAACACTTGGCCCCTTCTATTCCAATATCTCTCTCGGCCTCTAACATAGCAACATAGGGTCTCTCAGCCTTTCACGCAGCAGCACTAGCTCACTCAACCCCTTTTCTCAGTATCACAGGCACGACACTTACAACCTCTTATTGAATCCTAGGCACACTTTCCTTGTCCTCAATGATGCACACATGAACAACACTCTCAACACAAATCACTCACAGCAATGCTGCTTTCCCCCCATTGCTCATCTATAATCATCATTTTTGTTTCACAAAAACATAGTGATCAATTTTATCTCTATCATTTGTCACTCTATCATTCAAACTATAAAAGTGTACCTATGCATGGCTTCTCCATCATGTTGTTGTGTCTCATTGCTTGAATTCTTCCATTCACACTGCTTGAGTGTACTCATGGAATTTCCACTCTCAAGGGTGAAACATTAGTTGTTATGACTGAAACTAGCCTTGATGTTTCACCTTGGGTAATTTGTAGAGGGACTCCTTGGCTGAAACTTACTCTATGGCGACCAATGCTTCTTGGGATGATCTCTAGATTTGCAGGAGAATTTGGGATCATGGTTAAAGGCTCCCTTCCTATTGTTGCATCTATTATTTTGGCAATGAAGCTTCATTAACCACTTAGAATGGGCTCTATTCTCTCACCCATTATTGTTGCATTAAACATGAGGACGAGCACCTGAGTGTTCCCATGCTAGTACATAAATCCTTAGTCAATCCTTCACACTTCAATAAGACTTATATCCTTTTTGTGACTAAAACTCCTATCCCAGATGCATATCTTCATTTAATTCAATGAAGCATGCACAAGAGATCAGATTTATCTTGTTTTAACTCACGATAAAGCCAAGCCTCTCTTCTGAAAATCACAGTCCTTACTACCTTGACTTAATGATCTTTGCAGTCTCCATTACTCCTGTGACACCAACCTTACTATGCACATTTACTTAGTTGTTGACTCATCCATCCTTAATACACCTATACATTGCAATTTTAGAGCCCCACTTATCATAACTTGATTGAGGCAATGTTACATAATCGCAACATTCTGAGCCTGCAAATTAGCCCCTTTTGTTGTGCCTCTTATTTTTTTTCTACCATAGTATTGGGTGCCATGATCGACAGGTTCATACACCTCATGCTTGAATTTCAAAGACCCTCACTTTGTAACTTTATTAAGGCAAATTTTATGAAATCGCGAGATTCTGATCTTGGCCTTTAACCCCTTTTTCTTAGCCTCTTATTGTTTTTCACCATAGGACTGGGTCTAGTGACCTACAGAATAGAAGCTAGGTGCTAACCCCTTCAGGATCCTACCTGGGGCCTATATCCTTGTGTTCATGCTCTTCACCCTTGGTTCTTTGGGGTCCATGACTAGGCACCAAACACATTAGAGCTTCTTATTATCAGATTTTTTTTTTTTCAAAATGAAATTATAGAGGAGTTCCCGAAATTTCGAACTCTGAAATATACTTCCCACATGGCATCTCCACAACACTTAGGTGCTAATCCCTGCTCTACACCATTGGTTATTTGGGCTTCATGACCAACTTCCAACAACATCGGAAGCCCCTGGCATCAGAACCTTGTCAAATTTCAATTAGAGCAGAGTTACAAAATATCCTACCTCTGAAATAACCACATGGAATCTCCATATATCTTGGGTTCTAAGCCTTTCTCTATGCCCTTAGTCCTTTGGGATCGCTGACTAAGTGCCAACCACATTGGAGCTCCCAGTACAGAAATTTCTCAAAAATAAATTTCAGTGGAGTTACAAAATCCCCAACCTCGGATATGCTTCTAGGATGATAGCATGATGTCACCATCAACCCCATGTGGCGTCTCCTTTGTGGGGACACATTTCACCAGGATTTTCCCCATTAGGCCACTTAATAATGCTAAATCTTATTGCCACGTGTCCTATGTACAACCATGTCATTTTTATGTCATCTGTCACCACTAGCTCTTGAGGGCCAATCAATTATTGTCATGTGTCCTATTTGAGGAGAGAGAAAGGTCCCTTGGTCCTTGGTTCTAAAAACAATTTTCTTCATAAAACTTGCTCCTCATAAACCTCGGTGCTTTTAAAAAAGATTCATTAATAAGAATTTGTGAAATCCCAAACTTCTAAGGTTTTGAAGTCCTGAAGTTCTGAAGTACCAATATTGGCCTGCTTCTCTGGTTCCATGCTATCTTGGGTTTCTTTTTTAATAAACCTCTGATATTTCATCCTGAGATTCCGACCTTCTAATGTCTCGAGACTCGAAACCTCCAAAGTTCTGAAGTTCCAGAATTTGGGGTTTCGATATTCTAACATTCCAATAACTAGGCGTTTCAATCCTCTGAGGTCCTGATACTCTGACCCTTCAAATTTATGAAATTCAGGGTTCTTCCTTGTTCTAAAATTTGGCCTACTTCCCTAGTCCCAAAATTTGACTTGCTCCTAAGGACTTCATATCCTTACTTCAACAATCAATAACTTTTAATCCTGATATCCATTTATGTACTTCCACTTATTGTTGGAAATATATTTTCAAGCACTAACCAACTGTGTTAACTTCAAAAATATCTGAGTTGATCTCTTGAGGCATAATCTCCTCAAAATTATGGAACTCCAAACCATTACATCCATTATTTTATGGCTTCTCCAATAAGCTTGTTATTGCAATGTTTCTCTACAGAGCAATGGAGCAACCATGGGACCCCCCCTGATCTTGACACATCAAACACATCAATGCTAGCATCTGTTAGAGCTAGCATAGTGGACATCAATTTTATCTTTCCTAAAATCATGCTAGCACATACATTGATGCTAATCTGGTTGACAACAATGCCAACACACTTGCTAATTTTCAAGCAATACCAACTGCCCAACTTGATCTCCCACCATGATTATTGATTTGAAGTCCAACACAATTAGTGCCACTAGCCATATAGACAATGCCAACTGTCCAACAGTCTCCCCCTTTGGAATTGATGGCAACACCTCTTCAATTCTCCACATTAATGGCCATTCCTCATGATGCTTCCACACATCTCCTTGCATGAGCCACGAATGGATTTATTTCCTTTGCTTGGTCCATCACAGCTTTCTCCCCAACAATTCTCTCCCTTGTTCACATCAATGGAAAATGGATACAAGCTACTTCTTCTCCCCCATGCAATCACTAACTATCGATGATGAGGGCCTAGCTACTGTTGTGCATTATGCTCCACAAACTTCTCTTCAAGGGTTAATAATTGTTTCTACTCCAGAATTGGACATATGTGATATGCTCCACTGAACATATGATTCCTCCATGCCAATAATCCTCTAGTTTTTATACCTTATGGCTATTGACTGAATACTCTCTCTGTGAATGCATGCTTTGTACCAATTAAAAGGAAATTAATACAAATTAAAATTTCTCATGGTACTGTTCTTTCTACAGATACCAATCATTAGTGATTGATTGAGCTTGTTGTTCACTGTTGTTGTTTCTTCATCCTCTATGCTCACTTCTCCTAAACATCTACATTAATCAATTATACTCCTCTTGAGATTAGGCTACTCCAAATATGGATTATTGCTTAAATAATACCAATTGTACCAAAAAGGATGGTACAAATTAGGTATTGTACCAAGAAAACTCTAATACCTCCTTGTTAAACTAAAATTTGTCACCATGACTATTTGCAGTTAGTATGGCTTCATCAACAGTCATACTATCCTCCTTGGCAAGCCTTATACCTCTGCTCCCCATGTCAAACTTCAACAAAGAGAGAAATGCATTAAAAAACATGTTTACCTCTGGGTACGCAGGTTCTCTCTACCTTACCTGCGTGTACGCATCCCAAGTTCATAATACCTGCGTACTTGTACGCTCTGTAGTTAAAGGGGTGGGTGCGTACTCCTGTAAAGGTCAAAAGGCGCGAGTTTCATCTTAAAAAAGTTACTTGTGGTCATTTCTAGAGCATTCTAGAAGCTTGTTTGACATGTATTGAGCGCCTCTAGATGGTTCATGTATCCCTATGAAAGAGGAACTTATCCCATCAAGAGGGAAGCCAACCCATCCAAAGAGGGGCTTATCCCATTGATGGTGGACCTGATTAACTTCCTCTAGAGCACTATAAATACAGGCATTGGGCCAGGAGGAGGGAGGTTGAAAGCTGAACATTCCAAAGGGTAGATGTTGCTGGAATTAGGACTTCCTTGTAGAAGCTTGTGAGGAGAGATTCCCATTCTTTCTTGTTTCATTTGGAAGTGGGTGATCTTATCAAAGTAAAGGAAAACTCTTGTTGAACCCTGGGAGGGACTTGCACAACACCAAGGCTTAGGTTGTAATGGTTTCTTTTGTTTCCTATTAATACAAATAAGTCCATTCTTCTCAACAATTTGTTATTAATGAGTTGTTTCATATACTCCTTGGTCTATATGTTAAATATGTTTATTTTATGAGATATTCAGGTGCTATGTAATCGTTTGATTGTTAGTGAATGCAGGTTTCGAAGTGAAGGAGGAGCTCATCCAGATCAACGAGGTTGGACTACTACAACAGCGTTGGACTACAGGTAGGATCTAAAACACTTGATTTCTCGTGTGATAAATGCATGTTTAGAGAAGGATTGCTCTTAATTGTCTTGTTTGTCACTAGAAAGTCTTAGGCTTCTAGGAGGTTGGTTTTGTCTGCAAGATTAACTCTTTCCGCATGACAGCGATGGTCCCTACGGATGCTGACGAAATGTGATTTCTGCCCAGTGCTCTGAACGTCAAAGTGAAGAAATTCAACCAAGCGCGGGTAAACAGTGGGAGTAACTATGACTCTCTTAAGGTAGCCAAATGCCTCATCATCTAATTAGTGATGCACATGAATGGATTAATGAGATTCCCATTGTCCCTATCTACTATCTAGCGAAACTATAGCCAAGGGAACGGGCTTGGCAGAATCAGCGAGGAAAGAAGACCCTGTTGAGCTTGACTCTACTCGAAATTTGTGAAATGACTTGAAAGGTGTAGAATAAGTGGGAGCCGTTTTTGGCGCAAGTGAAATACCACTACTTTTAATGTTATTTTACTTATTTTATGGGGTGGAGATGGGGCACTGCCCCTATTTTTGGCCTTAAGGCACGTTTCAATTGGTCGATCCGGGTGTAAGACATTGTTAGGTGGGGAGTTTGGCTGGGGCGGCACATCTGTTAAAAGATAACGCAGGTGTCCTAATTTGAGCTCAACGAGAACAGAAATATCGTGTGGAACAAAAGGGTAAAATCTCCTTTGATTTTGATTTTCAGTACGAATACAAACTGTGAAAGCGTGGCCTATCGATCCTTTAGATTTTCAGAATTTGAAGCTAGAGGTGTCAGAAAAGTTACCACAGGGATAACTGACTTGTGGCAGCCAAGCGTTCATAGCAAAGTTTCTTTTTGATCCTTTGATGTCGACTCTTCCTATCATTGTGAAGCAGAATTCACCAAGTGTTGGATTGTTCACCCACCAATAGGGAACATGAGCTAGGTTTAGACTGTCGTGAGACAGGTTAGTTTTACCCTACTGATGAACCACACCGCAATAGTAATTCAACTTAGTACGAGAGGAACTGTTGATTCACACAATTGTTCATCGCACTTGGTTGAAAATCCAGTGGCGTGAAGCTACCGTGTGTCAGATTATGACTAAACACCTCTAAGTCAAAATCCACGCTAGAAGCGGTGCATGTCACTCTTAGACTGTATCTCGACCCAGAGTAGGGGCGTTGCTTTGTCACCCCTAGGGGCCTATGTCATTTGCAAACCGCGACTGTGAAGCATCTTGGTCAGGGCAACTTTGAAGTTCAATTCCAAACGGTCGTTGAGAATAATCCTTTGCAGACGACTTAAATACGCATTGGGGTATTGTAAGTGGCAGAGTGACCTTGCTGCCATGATCCACTGAGATTCAAATCTTGGTCACCTCAATTCAGAGCTTCGCTCTTGTCACAAACAAATCCGTGCAACCCTCCCACTCTCGCGCGCCTCTGCCTCTTCCTCCAGATGACGATTTTTTATTGCTCGGGGCGGGAAATTTGGGGTTTCCACGCTGTGACGGAAAAGGCGCCGAAGCCCGGGAAAGCTGGGGTTTCCATGTCACGCCACGACGCCCAGAATTTTGGGGTTTCCATGTCGTGCCTCGGTGCCCAAAATTTGGAGTTTCCATGCCATGCCCCGGCACCCAAAATTTGGGGTTTCCATGCCACACCCCAGTGCCCAAAATTTGGGGTTTCCACCTGGCGCCTAAAATCTGGGGCTTCCATGTCACGCCAAAAATTTGGGGTTTCCACCTGGCACCTAAAATCTGGGGCTTCCATGTCGCACCAAAAATTTGGGGTTTCCATTGTCGCACCTAAAATTTGAGGGTTCCACCCAGCCAAAAAAAAAAAAAATCGGGGTTTCCATGTCGTCCCTGAAATTTGGGGCTTCTGCTCAGCGCTAAAAATTTTGGGGTTTCCAAGTCACACCCCGGCGCCCAAGCTTGGGGAAACTTGGGGTTTCCATGTCACGCCTAAAATTTGGGGCTTCCACCCAGTGGAACAAATTTTGGGGTTTCAAAGTCATGCCCTGACGCCCAAGCATAGGGAAACTTGGGGTTTCCATGTCGCGCCACGATCGAAACTAGTGGCGCCCAAGCCTACGAGGCCTCGGGGTTTCCATGTCACACCCCGGCGGCCAAGCCTGGGAAACTTGGGGTTTCCATGTCTCGCCCTTGATGCAACCACGTGTTTCCACATTTTACAGCACGATGGAAATGTAGGGAACTTGGGGTTTCCATGACGATGCAAACCAGCTCGCAAATCTTGAGAACTTGGGGTGTTTTCAAACCACTGCCCAAGTGTAGGGAACTTGCAGTTTCCATGTTGTGGCACACCCTGAATCACCCGAGAGTCTGTGGAACTTTGGATTTCCATGTCATGGGGCCACAAAAAGCTGCCAAAGTCTGGGGAACTCGAGGTGTCCATTTTGCGGCGCGATGGAAACTACTACCTAAGTCAGTGGACACACACGGGGTTTCCATTTCGCGTCATAGCGAAAATTTCTACCCAAGTCTGGGGAACCCGATGTAATGACCTGCAGTTTGGTTTCTTCCCGTCGGTGTGAAGTGCGAACTCTACGACTGAAATGTGCAAAGGGACATAAGTATAATGCGCATTAGATGTGGATAAATGGTTGGTTTATATCGTGGGAGCATTTGGCATAACCCACGGGCCGACTTACATGTTCAGGCGACTTGAACAAAGGATTTTTGGCCGACCAACAATCGGATGGCAAGTTTGTGATGTGTAAGGGCGTTTTGGCACGCGGTGGTTGAGTCGGCCTGGGCAGCAACTTGCCCAACCACTCGTATAAATATGGCAAGGCGTTGGAGCACTTGGCATTCATTCGATGATGGACATTCAAACATGAGTGTTCGGTGATCAAGAGAAACATGTGAAGTAGTGGAGCAGGTCACAAAAGAGGCGCGGGCATATATGCGCCCGCTCTTGGGAAAGCACATGTGATATGCACCGGTTTCAGTTATCGGGTGAGGGCGCGGGTAAGGAAGGCGCCTGCCATTCAGTGTGACACGGGTGTCTCAGGTGACTCGGGTAGGTCGCTCGCCTGTCGTGGAAGAAGAAACGCAGAGGTGTCTCTGGTGAATCGAGTAGGTCGGTGCCTGTCATGCAAAAGGAAATGAGGGGTGACTCGGGTGAGGTTGCCCACCCATCGTGCAGCGGTAAACGAGGTTCAGTTGAGGAGTGCGGTTGGTAGCTCGTGTGAGGGTGCACTCGCCCAGCTCGGGAAAGGAACTTGCTTGGCACATGGAGGTGTTGTCTATTTGTAAAATTGGCTAAGTATGAAACTTGGTGTTTCCCAAGTATACTTGTAAAGCCTTGTAAACATTGTAAAGTTGAATAATATATGGTGTTCGGGCAGACTCATTGTTCAGGGAGTTTCCCCTCCCTTTATACTGTGCAATTGTGTTATTCATGTATAATTGTTGATGATAATGAATGTGTATGGGTGTTCATTGGTATAAGGAAACATAATAATACTTGGTTGCGAAAAACAAACTAAGTAGACTAATGGTTAGGCGTAGTCCATGAACATAAGTATTAGCGAAAAGAAAGTGTTCGGTGGCACCGTACCTCGCCAAGTACAGTTGAAAGACTATTGTAGGCCTAGGGGCATGATGCATGGGGTTCCCATGTCGCTCGCACCGTGGCTAAAACTATCGCCCAAGTCTGTGGCTCTTCAGGTTTCCATGTCATCACGCGACAGGGAATGGCCACCCAATTTTGGGGAGCTTCGGGTTTCCATGTCATCAAGAAACATGGAACGACTGCCCAAGTCTACCAAACATGGGGATTTCCATTCTGTGGCATGACGTAAACCGCGACCTTGGGGTCTTCCATGTCCTGCCACAATAGAAACCGTGACCTCGGTGTAGGGAACTCGGGTTTCCATGTCGTGGAACGACAGAGAACCACCCAACTCCTCGAAACCCTGGGGCTTTCTGTTTCGTGGCATCAGGGAAACTGCCTAACTATGGGAACCTCTGGGGTCTCCATCTCCTGCCCAGGCAAAAACCACGGCCCCAGCACGGGGAACTTGGGTTTCCATGTCGCAACGCGACTGAAATCGCTGAAGTTTATGGAACTCATGGTTTCCATGTCGCAAAACTATGAAGAACCTCCCAAGTCTTGCGAACTCGGGGTTTCCATTTCACTGCTGGGTGGAAACCGCTTGCCTGGTCTGTCTCTGGAACTTGAGGTTTCCATGCCTCGTTGCAATGAGAGCCATCCAAGTGCAGGGAAAGCGGGGTTTCCCTGCCTCGCCATGATGACAGATTCCCAAGTGCACGTGAAATTTAGGGTTTCCATGTCACATCACGCCGGAAACCTCTACCACGTACACGGGGGGGTGTCAGGTATTCGAGTCGGGAGCACCCGAGAGAGTCGAGAGACTGAACCCATAGTACGGGTGCTCATGTTCAGTTATATGCGATTCAGGTGAGAGTTTGGTTATATGCGAAGTCTTGGAACGACATTCACTTATGCGCGACGGTGATGGGCACACTCATAGCGGGCACGCCGTGTTGGGCATGGCGCATGCCCCTTAATACCTGCACGATGGGTGAGTCACCAACGGAAGGTGCGCGGGTGACCCTTGTTGGGTGCCCGGATGAAAGAGGTGACCATGTGTGGATGACTTAGAATGCGAGCAGGTGTACGATGTTCGGTGATGGGTGTAATCAGTGAGGTGTTGGAGCTGACCCATGGGTACGACGGTGCACATGAAGGGACGCGGTGGTTCGTTGGAATGGGGTGTGTCGAGGTTATGTGGCAGGTCAGCCAGGCATGCATGTTGATGTAGCCGACCCTTGTTATCCCTGAGAGACATGGCCCTTGGGTGAAAGGATGCGTATAAGTAAGGAGGATGGCATTTGATGAAGGGACATCGAGCTCAGACTTCCACATCACAGAACAAGTGCGAAGGAAGGAGTTGGGCGAAAATGGAAGGAAGAGAAGGATGCAGGTAAGAGGGCCACACCAGCGGGCGGATTACAGAGGATGGGTCAGACTTGGTAGCACGAACAAGCAGAGCGGGCCGGGTTACCGTTCGGGCAGGCAGGCCGCACTGCATGTGGGCCACGCGCCCTCACTATGGACCACACCAACGGGCAGAGTTTGGGCGTCATGGAACGGAAAGTCAGGAAGACAGGTTCATAGTTCAGGTGTGGAATTGTGTTGTGCAGGCCACGAGCAATGCAGCACGACCACACGACATGAGGTTTAGTGTCTGGGATATATTATTGATGAATGGTGGGTGCATGTGGATATAGCCAAGATCCAATTCATTCGGGATTGGCCAACCCCAAACACTCTAAGAGAGCTCTGCAACTCTCTGGATCTTGCCGACATCTACAGTAGGTTCCTGTTATGGACATGAGACTTTTGATTTTCCACTTCTCTACAAAAGCCACTGGGAATTCAGCAACACATACCAAACACACTTGGAGGGTCAGCAAGTTCCATATTTTCACCTCAAGGATGCACTATTATGCCACCTGGGACACCTTTGTGTTCCTTCAAGCGAGCGTTACAAGATGATCTGGGAAGCACACTACAGCTGCGTTGTTGGGCATTTTGAGGTTGAGAAAATGGTGGAAGTACTACAAAAGTATTTATTGTAAGTTATTTTTGCTGCATTGTTAAGAACACTTATTGGAAAATTGACTGAGTGTTGAAAGAATAATTGAAGATAAATTTATGGTAAGTTATTTTCGCTACATTGTTAAGAACACTTAATGGAAAATTGACTGATTGTTGAAGTAGGCACAGACCGTGTACTCAAGTATTAGTAAAAGGAAAAAGTATGGCGGTGCTGCACCCACTTATGTGTGGTTGAAATACTACCACTAGGATAGGAGCGTGACATGGGGTCTCCCAGTCCCTCCTCCACAAAAGTCACTAAATTGCGGGGGCAAGTGGGGATTCCATGTCCCGCCTTGTCGAAAGCATCCCAAGTGTGGGAAATTTGGGGTTTCCATGTCTCATCGTGATGGAAATCACCCCAGGTGCAGTAAACTTGGTGTACATCGAGTCTACAACCTCACATCAAGACAAAGGCTTGGTCGGTCAAGAGAATGAAGGTTTCTTCATTGGTAAAGGATCTCGCTAAGGATCAAAGGTTGGAGTCTATTCTAGAGCTAGTCCACCATGGGCTATCAAAAGTTGAAAGAAGGACACAGTGCCAGGGAATGAAGTGCTGAAGAAACAAAGTGCAGAGAGGAGGAAGGACTCGACTTGTGCTGGGAGGATATCATTGTCAAGGGTCTAGGGCTTCGCAATGACCAATAAGAAGCTTCAATAAGAGAAATTTACGAAAGGGGTTTCCTCTCTGAGAGAGAGAGGTTTTTCCTTGGCAGAGAACCAACATCTTGTGTTCTTGTTCTTATGTTTTTGGCACCATTTTGATGAAAGTAAACACACATGCATTAATAAGAAGATTAAGATAACACGATAAATTGTAAAAGAGCTTCGCAAATTGTTATCAAGTCTAGAAGAATAGTGCTATACCCCATTGCCCCAGATTCTTCAACATGGTATCGGAGCTTAGGTGACACATCGAGGAAAGGGAATCTCAAGAACATCCGTAAGGTTGAAGCATCAAGCCAAGAAGTCTCAATCACATCAAGGAAAAGAAGGTCTACCATCTATCATTCATCATGGAAGACTATAAAGCAAGAAGAAATGCCTTGTATAAAGGCACCTACAAGAAGAACAAATCAAAGAGGGACCTACATCAAGCTACACCATCTTGAAAAATGAAAGGCACTACGAGTCAAGCATCAAGCAAGTCCACTTGAAGAAATCAACTTGAACAACATCAAGATCTAAGGAAGGCAAGCCGTCAAGTCTTCAAGAAGAAAGCAAGTTCACTACATCTCAAACTCTATCAAGTAAGTATATTTCCCCTTCTGAGTATACCTCAGTATCTTTTTGCAAGGAAAGTAACAAATTGGTTGGGACCACCACATGTCCAAAGTCCAATGGTTTGGATGCCAAGAATATGGATGCTACAAAATGGATTGTCCTAAACTTAAGAAGGACAACAACAACAAGAGAAAAAGGGAAGAAGCTCATGTAACTCAAGAAGTGAAAGGAGATGACAAGAAGCAAAAGAAGGAAGATACTCCTATGACTAAGTCAACCTTTTTGCTTAAAGTCTTCTTTCAAAGGGGGCAGAGGTCTCATTGGGGGTCTGATTTATGGGATTCAAGAGAGGATGATACACAGTTGAGAGAAAATGAAGCAAGAAAGGCTACACCAATCGAGGAGAACAATCAAATAAATCTGAGATATATATAAGCATAATCAAGATGAGGTATGTATGCATCAAAATTTAGGTCATGTCATCATATATATTGATTGAGTCATGGGAAAAGTTCCAGAATCACGATCAAGAATAAAAGGATCTATTTCACCAACGACATGCTCGGAGGCGTGTACTACAGTGGAGTAAAGGTCAACATGAAGAAGTGCTCTCATAAGGAGTATAAGGTGGTTGACTAATCAATCCAAGAAGAAGAAAATAAAGAAAGAGATCAAGCATGTGAAGAACATCGTGGTCACAAAGAATAATTATTTGACAAGATTCCTCAACATCTCTCGAAAGAAGGCATGGCAACTCTGATAAAGGAAGAAAAAGATAAAGGACCCTTGACACCTACGAAGGCCTTGGAGATAGTAAGGTGTAGATAATCGATTCAAGTATACAAATATGTCATGGTGAAGAGGCCATCCATCAAAAGCACCATTTGGTGTTGAAGCAATGTCATGATGAAGTCATGAAGGGCCACTAAATCAAAGTATGGGAACAAGCAAGCACAACTAAGCATCCATGTGATAAGTATTATGAAGGATAAACGAGATGACAAAGGAGTAGCTAGATGACAAAATGGACTTGATATATATGAAGAAGGCCACTTTCCACAAAGGGAGCAATGACATTAAAAACCGAGAGGGAAAGTGATCGATGGCTAGTACCCTGCCAGGAAGAAGTTCAAACAAAGACTTCATGACATCGAAGGAAAGAAGGAGATCAAGCGGATGAAGGACCCATGAAGTAGATGTTGTTGATGAATGGACAAGTCCCTAGCTAAGAGGGAGCTCTAACAAGTTCCCAACTACAAAGGAGATTGGGCAAGTTCCTTGTCAGAGGAAACTTGGGCATGTCTTCCTCAATCAAGGGGAAGAGATAGACACAACATTCTTGTCTTCACTTGGTGTTGAAGCCCCTAAAATCGGGTCGACAAGGGGGATACCCACCCGGTCCGGACCTTGGTTGGCAGCTCCTTATCCGTTTGGTATAGCGGGTCCGACTGGGGATAACGGGACCAGTTTCCCAATTTTGGATGTGTGTGTGTGTGTAGAATTGAATAATGCTGATCTAAGAGTACTTTAAAGCTAATCTAATTCATATTCTTTAAACTAACTCTATGCTATTGTAATTTAGTGAGAAACAACACATCTAATCTACACTAACCCGGGGTATATATCTTCTGTTATGCGATCTAAAGAGATTTCGAACAATAACTGGTAATAAAGATCATTCAGCTATTATAAGAATAGAAACCATTTAAGATAAACCACTTTGCATAAGAAGTTAGGCAAAACAGTTGTGAACAATATATCGCACAATAAGCTATTCATATGTCAGACATAAACAATATGACTCCACCGTACAGAAGTGCCAAATGGTAGCCCACACATTCATATAATGACATATAAATAACTGAAAACTATAAATCACTTCAAGAATATAAGCAAAAATAGTCAAGAGATAAAAGTACCATTTATGACTGGTTCCACTCATAAGCTTCAAGCAATAATGATTTATCTCTCCTTGCTCTAACATCTACTAAGAGTACAGAAGTGCAACATCAGTAGCAAATATCAAATGAAAACATTAATAAACCTTGATCCATCCATTCATCAAAACCACCTCTGAGGGCGCAAAAGTGCATGTTCTGAGCACGAGTTTTTGAAAAATCTATGGACCCTTCTCTAAATGCCTGAGAAGGGTTTAAATACTGCTAGCTAATTAAATTGATTACATAAATTTAGGATCCGGTTTTCAAATGACCGTCCTTCTGATAAAGAAAACTTATTTCTAAAAATTAAATCTTTCTCTAGATTATTTCTGTATTTGCTCCTGAGCACTGTAAGCATGCAACATTTGACTGGGGAGAGTCGGCTGGTTGCCCTCCCCTTTTGTGTGCGCTATAAAAATAGAAGTAACAAGAGATGGCACCACTTTCTAGTAAAATATAAGATATTTTAGAGAATCTTCCTCTGACTGGGTATATTCACTACGTGTATAATTGGTAGTAACTCAAATTTCCCCGAAACTGATCTTGCTTTTGCTATTTTGGTTTCTGTCTTTGCGAATGACTTGATGAGTCAAAAGACTTTACTTTCTGAACAATTCTCTGGATTGAAAACTGCCTCCGTTCTTCATTCTGGGCTTTTTGGCGCGTAAGTTTCAGGTCATTTTCTAATCATGCTACTTTTGTGCGCCTTTGATTCTGAGCTTTAGATGACCTATTGGTCATTAGCATCTGTTGAGTGATACTCTGGAATCTGTAGTTCTATCGTATACGGCACCCGTTTTTGAAGGGATCTCTTCTGTGTTCTCCGAGCATTAGCGCTTTCCCCTTTTCTTTAGATGTTTCCTGCATATTGCTTCATGTTATTTCCTATTTTATAGTTTGTGCAAAGGAAAAGAGTAATGGTAATAAATATTGACATGAAATCTTCAAATCTTATGTGTGCATAATTATGTCATTCACAGCGAACTGATTTTTCGAAAAACAAAAAATAGTCATTCGTAAAATCATTAATTTCCCTTTTTAAGGCGTGCGCTTAATTTTGATTAATGGGAAGCTTTCCTTGAATACTGCGCCGAGGAAAATTCGTGCTTATCGCAGATCGCAAATCACAGATTTGTGTTATAGTATCGTGGCATCGCAATATCGGATCATCGGAGATTGCAAATATTAGTCATTGTGTGCTACTTTACGTGATGTTGCGATATGCGACAATGCACATCGGCCGTCGGAGATTTTCTTAAGTTTATCTTTTAAGAGCGTTTCATAGTGAATGCGATGCGATGATTTTCACATTGTTCTTCGTAGTTTATCATGCTCATAAAAGAAATGTTTCATTGCTTTGTTGCGATAAAATTTTAAGGATTTAAAACAAAAATGTTCCTAAAAATGTTTGTTTGAATTTTTACTAAGGGTACCCCTTTGCTTGGTATTATTGCTAATATCAAACAAAGAGGGGGGTTTTTGGTGACCACAACAATGGCGATTCACTGGGAAGAACCAGTTATCTCTGATTTTCTATTGAATTTCAACTTTCGAAACAGAACAAATTTCATAAGCCTAAACTTTGTTATGGACAGATAGAGTACATTATGTCTTATCCTATCAATGATATTTTGTTTCAACCTTTCTCTATTCCAGTCGTTCGTTTCCTGAGGCTTAGTCCTTGCATTTACACCAGCCATTACTTGGTATTTTAAAGATAAAATGAGGTCATCTCTGTTATGCTGGCCCTTTTAAAATATGCTCATTTACCGTAGGTAGAGCCTCTGCTGCCAGCAGGCATCCATAGCCTCGACAGGGTTACCTGTTACCCAGCAATGATCCTTTATCCTGATTAAGAGTATCTACAACTTTTTCACAGAGAAACCCATTTTGACACGTTTCTATTTTTATTCTCTAAAGAACAATGTCTTGGTTTGGTGGAAAAATTATGACACAGTCATTCACTTCATTTACACTTTTGCTGAACAAGCTGGCTCGTGATGAGACCCCTTGTCTTTTTATTGCAACAATCTTAAGTCGTTGCCCTGTTTTGGTGGACAGTATTGGCAAAGTCAGCAAGTTATAATATCTTTGATCATGATAAGCCGGCTCGTGATGAGACCTCTTAATATTTGAGATACAGTGTTTTCTCGGATTGTTTCTTTGAATGCTGCGATTTTCTTTAGCAGGGAGGAAACCATTGTTTTTCCTTAAGAAAGCTCTGGACGATAATAATAGAGTTTGAAAAATAGCAGTTTTACAGAGAATACTCATTTTATTATCAATACCTTTCATTGTGCTGATATAAAACAAGTTTTTTGCCAGAGGTTGCTTTCATAAAACTTTTTGAAGTTGGAACTAGTATCATATTTAGGCTGAAGTTTTAACTCTATCCGTCAATAATAAAGATCTTATTTTTTGAAAAAATTTTGCCATTTGTACAAGTGAGAAAACAAAATCTAATAGAGAATTTGGTGTCTTTTTTGTGTGAACTCCTGTAGTAACCATCTACAACTGGTTTTATTTATAAGAAAGAAGAAACAACAAGCTATTCTACAAAAAATAGAAGAATAATCTTCTATGGAAGTATACTTTCAGGATCTGTCCATTAACAGGCAAAGAATCCTTTCTACCTTCTAAATCCCGCAACACAAACGTTGATGGGCCTATGACTTCTACAATTTGAAAAGGACCAAGCCACATTTTCTGGAATTTTGTATGTTTGCCCTTTTCTTCATGAGCCTTATCCCATTTCAAAACT